>CATKHJ010501675.1:0-40460 GCA_949750685.1 Vernicia montana
AAGTCTTTTTGTATAGATGATTATTCAAATATAGATGCTTCATGGTAAGGTATTGAATGATATATGTAATGGAAATAGTCTTATGGGCCTTCTAAGCATTAAGCTTTTGAAGATGACATTGTAATTGAATATTGAATGTTAGTGATGGATATGGATTGGTATAGTTGTTTGGTTCTGATCTTGGGAGATTATATGATATGGATATAGATAATTGATTGATCGATGAGGTTCCTACGGGTTTTCGGTGGCCTTAAGCCTACCCATGCCCTAGGATCATCGCGGCTCGGAAGCCGGGTCGTGACATTTATATTTTTTTTTTACAGTTCCTTTTGATTTTTTTTATTGTGTTCATTGAATTTCTGCGCTACAAAAAGTAGGTATATTAATTTTATTGTGAACAATTTTGTGGTATAATTATATGTATAACTTGTAGAGTTATTTATTTTATTTGGCATGTTTTTTAAAATATTTATGTTGCTATACTTTTAGTAATTTTTTGTTTTTGTGGTATAATTATATGTATTTTTTTTATTTTTAAAATATTTTTTTATATTTATTTTATTAAAATCGATAATTGTAAGCATATTAGTTAATAAGAATCAATATACAATGATACTAGGATAAAAATAAAAATAAAATGGAAAAGTAAGTATACCATAAAATTACCAAAAATTAATAATAAAATTTTTAGAATAATTTTTTTTAATGTTAATAATAGAATAAAAATAAGAAACATTAAAAAAAAAACATTAATCACCAAGTTAATTAATATCCTATATTTAAAAAAAAAAAGAGTAATAGTTGCTTACTAATAATAGAATAATTTTTTTTTAAAAAAAAACTTAAAAATAAGAAAATATGTCATAAAATTCTAAATTTTAATAATGATACTAATAATACAAATGAAAATAAATTAATACTAATAAAATTTTTATAAAAACAATAAATAAAAATATTTATTAAATAATTAGTTAGTTGTATAAAGGAAAAAATAAAAATAAGGATGAAATGAAAAAACAATGGTTTAGTGATAAAACTAAAAATAAAAAAATCTTAAAAATAAGAAAACATGCTATAAAATTATAAATTTTGATAAAAAACTAATTATAATAATCAAGTGAAAATAAATTATAATTGTTATAATATAATAAAAATAAAAAATAAAAAATATTTATTAATATATTTTGTTAGTTGTATAAAGAAAAAAAGATAAAAAAATATATTGGAAGTAAAAAATAATTGACAAGTTATAGTATAATAAAAATAAAAATAAAAAAACCTTAAATATTAGAAAGCACGCTATAAATTTGTAAAGTTTAATAAAAAAATAATTGACATGTTATAGTATAATAAAAATAAAAAACCTTACGTATAAGAAAACATGCTATACATTTCTAAAGTTTAATAAAAAAAATTAATTATAACATTGAACTTAATAATTTAATAAAATATATTTATTAAAAAATTGATATAAAAAGCTATAAAATAAATATTCAAAATAGAATAAGAGTAAAAATGATTGAAATAATAAAATTAAATTTAACACTGTGATTGCAAAAGACCCGTAATTAGTGTGTTGGGTTATAAATGATTATATTGTGGATTTATTATTCGATTTTGTGAATTTATTATGTTATGAGTTTAATTGTTTGTGAATATATTGTATTATAAATTTAGTATTATGTTAATAAAGTTAATTAGTTGTAACTGTATTATAAGAATTCGTAAAAAATCATTTAAAATGGCTAATATATATATGTAGGTTTAACTATAGATACCCGTTTGGTGTCCTTCTTATTAGATGATGAGAGGACATTGAATTTGTCCAAAGTGGACAATTTATATAGTTCATTGTCTAATATAACTTATTGTACATATTTTATTTTATACTATTGTCTGAAATTTCGGTTATTATCTTCTATATATTCTCTAAGTGTATATTGAAAAATATTTTAATTTATGACATTTTTCATTTGGTGCATGAGGAGAACTGTAGGGAGATGCTGTCGAAATTTCAGCATGAGTATGAATATAGAATGTTATAGTATATGGTTATATAGCAATGAGTTTCTAAATGGGTTAGGTTCTTACCTTATAGTGAAGGAGAGATCCTTATAGTGAAGGAGAGATAAGGAGGTAGAATTAGATATTGATAACTTAAAATAACAACTAACAAACTATAAAAATAATTATATATTCTGTCATTTAAAATTCAATGTGTTTCCACAATTTGTAGCAATTAATCATGAGATCGGATAGAAATTGGATGTATTCTAGGCTTAAGGATGGATTACTAAGGCCGAAATTCTTAGATGGTGTAAACTAGTTTATTCAATTTGCTACATCTCAACCTCAGTTTATGGATGGAAGTAAGATTAGATGTCCGTGCAATCATGTGAAGTGTCATAATCGCAGTTATTTGGATCCAAATACAGTCATGTTGCATCTTGTACAGAGGGGTTTCGTTTCGGGTTATTATGAATGATATTTGCATGGTGAAGTAAGTGGATCTAGAACTTCGGCTGTAGATGAAAATTCGTTTCCAGCTGATAATGTATGTACTGATGATCATTTTTCAAGTGCATATCATGATATGGTAATGGATGCTGCTGGGCCGGGATTTGATTGGAGTGGAATAAAGGAAGCACCAAATCCGAATTCTCATAAGTTGTATGATATGTTAGATGCAGCTAACGAGGATTTATGGCTGGGTAGCAAAAAGCATTCCAAATTATCTGTCGTTGCACGGCTGTTCAACATCAAATATGAGCACCATTTATCTGAAAGGTGTTATGATGAGATATTGCAGTGGTATAATGAGTCGTTGCCAGAAGATAATATGATGGTAGACAATTTCTATAGCACTAAGAAGTTAATGCAAGGTTTAGGACTTCCAGTGGAGAATATACACTGTTGCAAGAAAAATAGCATGTTATACAAGGGTGATGACAGTAATTTGAAGACATGCAAGTTCTGTGATTGTCCTAGATATAAACCAAGGCGTCGATCTGCTGGTACTTCTAAAAAAGAAGTTGCATTTAAGAAGATGTATTACTTTCCTCTAACTCCGAGGCTGTAGCGATTTTATGCTTCTGAAGCAACTGCCAAGTTTATGAGATGGCATGCTGAGCATGAGGAGGAAGATGGTGTGATGCAACATTGTTCAGATTCTGAAGCATGGAAGCAATTTAATCAGATGAATCCACTGTATGCTTCTGAAATTCGTAATGTTCGTTTAGGATTATGCACTGATGGTTTTCAACCTTTTGGTCAATCTGGACAACAATATTCATCGTGGCCAATTATAGTCACTCCATATAATTTTCCTCCAGGGATGTGTATGAAGGAGGAATATATGTTTCTTTCTGTATTAGTTCCTGAACCACATAATCTCAAACAGAAGTTGGATGTATTCTTGCAACATTTGATTGTAGAATTGAAATAATTGTGGGAAATTGGGGTTGAGACATATGATGTTTCAACGAAATAGAATTTTCAGATGCGAGCTGCTTTAATGTGGACGGTGAGTGATTTTCCAGCCTTTAGTATGTTGTCTGGTTGGAGCACTCAAGGTAAACTTACTTGTCCATATTGTATGGAACAAACTGATGCATTCACGCTTCCTAAAGGTGGTAAGCAATCATGGTTTGATAATCACCGTAAATTCTTACCTCCTAATCATCAGTTCAGATAGAATAAGACCAGATTTATTAAGAATCAAACAGTGTATGATGTGGCTCTGCCTATACTGTCAGGTGTTGAGATATTGGAGGAAATCAATAATTTGGGATTGATGAAAGTTACAAAAGTTGGGTCGGATGAGTTGAATGCTCAAATTGCAAAGAGGGTTGGATGTGGGTGGAAGAAACGAAATATATTTTGGGATTTGCCGTATTGGAGTACAAATTTGATCATGCACAATCTGAATGTCATGCTAGAAGCTATCTCATCATGCCAGCAAGAACAAGAAGACGGAGAAAGGCGAACCAGGATCTGGTCCGTCTTTACACACTGGAGGGTCTATACCCCACGAAGAGCACGCTAGACGGATGGTAATTATTTTCATGCATTTTTCAATTTTTTTTTATTTCCTGTTGCTTATTTTACTAGGTAATATATATTTCAATTCTTAACAGGCTCGGGAGCTGGGACGCAAGCCTCTGCCCGTTGAGGTCTTTGTGCACACACACACGAAGAAGAATAACGGGCAGACGTTTATTGATACTAGACTACGGAGGATTCACGTAAGTAACGAAATGATAAATTAAACATGTTAATATTTTTTTATAATGCTATATATACTATTGTGATAATCACTAATATTGTATAAAATGCAGGAGAATATCAATAACCTCCGTGAGTAGTTGTCGTAGCTAGCTCCTGGATCCATAAAGCCTCCTCAGGTGGATGAGAGGGACTTATACCTTCAGGTTGTTGGGGACGGACGAAGGGCAGGATTTACGAAATTGGTTCTCAGGCACTGTATTTTTATGGACATCCCGGTGTCAGTACTTCTGCTCCACCGCCCCCTTTATCCGATGACATACAGCGGGAGGTGGACCGGTAATTAGTTGAGCGGTTGAGGCCCATAGAGGAGTGACTAAGGAACATATCAGCAGCCATTGGGATACCTTTACCACCTAATTTAGTATCACCGCCTGCTTCTCCACATGCTTCAAACTAGCATCAGCCTCTTCGTCCTCTTGTTTTAAGAGACGGTGTTGATGATGATGATTATTTATTGGATGATACTGGCATCGATGATCACACTACATACCTTAGTTAGATATTTTTTTTTTATTGACAAAATATTAGTTGTACATTTTTTATTATTTATTTTATATTAGCATATTATAGCTTCTTATGTTTATATAAATTTTTCACTATTATTTTTTGTATATTTATTATTTACATTAATAAAAATTAACATTTTTACTTTTATATTTATGACTTTGAGAATTTTAATATAATTGTAATTAAATTAAATTATAAATTTAAAAAAAAAATCATATTCAATATTTACCGACGGATTACCGACATAATTATTATTTTTAAATAATTTCCGTCGGTAATCCGTCAGTAGTTTATTTTGTACCGACGGATTACCGACGACAATTATTTTTATTTATTTATTGTTAAATCATTTCCGTACGTACAAAATAAACTACCGACGAATTAACGATAGAAATTTATTTATTTCGTTTATTTTTTAATTAATTACCACTGTCGATATATTTTAACGACATTATTACCAACGCTATATTCGTCGGTATATTAGCGATGAAATATATTTTTCGTTGGTAATTTATTACCGATCATATTTTTTACGATAAATTATTTCCATCAGAAAAAATAATTACCGATGAAATATTTTGTCGATAATTAATGTTTTTTCGATAGTGTAATCTCAATCTCATTTTTAATATTTAAACAAAAATGATGATATTATATTTGTACTTCAACTGTTTACATGCATTTTGCCATTTATAATTACAAAGTCTAATACATAGAATTGGCTACATTTTTTTATAAATAGGAAATTGGCTACTCCTCCTACATGTCTTGAAATATGAATAAACGTAAGTAACATGCTCAGGGCTCACCACCAAAAACCATTAATTCATACTCGAAGTGATCACAATTCACAACAATATTGGAACTCAAATCTTACGAGAGAATTTGGCAAAAAAAAAAAAAAAAAAAAATCTTACGAGAGAGTGATTCAAATTTTATTATTTTTGTATGATCCAATACTAAACTAGCTCAACGGGTCCCAATAGGCCACATCTTCTTCCTCCTTTTTTTTTTTTTTTTTTTTAATACATATAATACAAGCAAACATTTAATTAATTATCAATTAAATTATTATGATATTGATAAAAGAAGTCAAAATATAAAAGTTTTATTATTGAATAATGCTGTATTATTAGATATTGTATGATCAAATTAAAAATAAATTTATGTGTAGCTAGCTAGATAGAATCTATATACTACTACATACTATTAGTAGGGGTGAGCATTAATTGAATTGAATCGAAAATCGAATTGATGTAATTCGGTTAAATAAAATAATCGGTTTAGTTCAATTAAAAAATATAAAAGTTTTAGTTTTCAATTTTTAGGTCGATTAAGAAGTTTCATTTATTAAATTAACCATTAAAAAAAATATAAATTTACCTATTTTTCGTAGGTAAATAACAAAATTCTATAACTAATTCTATTTAGCTACGGAATACATATGAAAATATTTCACATGTAAAATACTAGTATGTAATGTAATTACCTACGAAATAAAAATTCCATAGATAATTACCTACATAAATCTTTGTAGGTATATAGGAAAATAGTGATGGCGAAAATGCATAAGAAATTTTTCGTAGATAATTTCGTTGCAAGTTCATAGGTAAAGTAATCCGTTAGTAATTTATAGGTAAATTTTGAACAAAATATTAATAAATTCCATTGATAATCCGTAGGTAATTTATCGGTAAATAATTTCGTAAATAAATTTTAAATAAAATGTTGTTAATTTCATGGATAATTCATGGGTAAATAATTTATTTACATCCATAACCAAGTTAATTTATTTAATAATTTACTCTAAATAAAGAATTCTTAAAAAAAAAACTTGCAATTTAAAAGAGATAGATGAAATGACTAAGGGGTTGTTTGGAATTGCTGGTAGGGGTTAAAAAAGCGCATTTAAATTTTTATTTATTTAATTAATTAATTTTTATTATTTTTTATAGACTGTTTTTTTCAAATTTTCTTTTGAAAAAAATATTAATTTACCTGCTTATGCTTAAAAGTAAATTTTTAAAAAAATATAATTTTTTTTATTGCTAAACGCTTTTTAATCGCAATTCTAGACGCACTCTAAATAGTTTCATGAAATCAAAATTGAAAAATTAATTAATTAATTTTTCAAAATAAAAAGATCATTTCAGTAATTATATCAAATTTCATAGACTAAATAATATTTTACTTTTTAAATATTGAAATACTATACAAAACTAAAAAAGAATTGCTCATCAACAATTATTCAAATATACATTTAGTAATGTGGGGAATATAAATTTAATTTTTTTTCTCTAATAATAATAATAACAACAATATATGTAGGAGAAAGGTGGATGCGGAGTGTGGGTTTGGGTGTGGGAAGAATTGAAAGGACGGAGGGAGGTCCCACCACGTATGATAGCCCCACACGTTGAAAATATCAAAAGAGAGAGAGGATGGTGGGCCCACACGACAATAGAAAAAGCCGTTGAGGGTGTGATAGTACAAGAGAGGTGACGCAATCGTGGTTGAAAGTTTTGAAAGAGAGAAATGGTGGTGGGCCCAATACGAGCCCTGTCGGCAAATGGGAAGCGAACTTTGCTCCATCTCTCTTATCTATTTTTAAACCCCAACGCCAACGAACATTATCATCAATTATTATTATTATTTCAATACTCGAATTTGATATTTCACTTTATAATTTTAGTATTATTAAGTTAAAATTTCATTAATTTTTTTATTTTATTTTTATTAATTTCACTTCTTTTTGGATTTAAATTTAAAATTTTTCAGCTATGATAATAATTCTAGTTATGAATGTAATCGAGTCAAATCGAATCAAAATATTATTGAATTCGAACTCAACTCAATTAAAAAACTCGAAATTCGATTCAAACTAAATTAAGTTTTCATTTTGAAAGCTCAAACTTAACTCAATTAAATAAAATATTCAAAATATTCTAACTCGATTCTATTAGACACGATTATTATTAAAAATATAAATTAATATATTTATTAATATCAAAATGAAATTCAAATAAATTCAAGTTCAAATCAAATTAATAAATCATTATATATAACATAAAATATATAAAATTTCAATATTCGATTAAACTCATGAGCCACTCGCAATCGAGTATTATAATATTCAAACTCAGCTCGATTCTATTAAAATCGAGTTGAATTCGAGTATTATACGAATATGAATTCAAATAACTCACAAGTATATTGATTCATTTGCTCCTTAACTCTAATACCTAAAAATAAAAAGATCATTGATAATTATTTTTATAAAAAATTATTAATTAATTTTTATTTTTTAAAATTATTTTTATTGTGTTACTACTAGTAACTAATAGAATGTGGGTGGAAGGATAGTTAGAGCCCATGTTGATGGGCCCACGTGGCATTGTCTAGGCCACACCCTCTCTTGACACGTCAACGTCAAATACACACTCTCTCTCTCTCTCTATAAGGCAAAAAAAATGGAGGATTCCGAGATGATATGGTGATGGAGAGAGAGAGAGATATATATTTGCTTTTTTGAACTTTGGTTTTCTTTGTCTTTTTTTGGTTTGGTTCTCTCCCTCACAACCATCCTCCAATTGTCTCCTATACTCCATTCACTACCCTCTACACCACCACGCGCCTTTTCTTTTCGACTATGGTCCCATTCTATATTATTATACTGTAATAAAAGTCTAGTCTCAGCCAATTTCAATATATATATAATGACCACACGATAATTTTTTTTTTTTTTTATGAAAAATTAATTTTTTTGAATTATAATATATATCAAAAATAATATATATAATTAAATTAATTTTTATATATTTAAAAAAAATTCATTTAAAATATAATATATAATTAAATTTTTATAATTTTTAAATATAAAAGATGCAAATGTATATTAAAATTTATCAAGTATTAAACTGAAAAATAATATAATAATTCAATATAAATTAAATTAAATTTAAATGAACCAAATTTTATCAAACATTTTTCATACCTTTACTGAATTTAAACCTAAAATCTCTTATAAGTTATATCAACTTGTGTTTATTCTCTTCATTATATTATTATATGGAGTATATCTTAAAAACACTTTATTTGATTCAAGTAAACCAATATTTATAATTTTATGATAATATAATGGTGTACTATTTAATTGCAATTAAAAAAAAAAAGATCACTAATTATTGTGAATTAACTTGGATGGACGGAGTTAGACCTAATTAAGGGAATAATAATGCATATAAAGAAATTAACAGTTTGAAAATTGGAAGGTAGTTATAATCAATGTTGTTAAAATCCAACTAAAGATTGAATCAAATTTTTTTTTGCCGATTTTTGATTTGATTTATTCGACTAATTGGTCTGACCGATCCAACTTAATTAATATACTTTTTTCTTTTTTAAATTTTATTAAAATCAAAACGATATAGTTTTAGATAAATTTCGTTTCGATTAGCTGAATAATTTTTTCAATTTTGACTATTTTTTTCGTTCCACAATTTTTTATAACTTAAAAATAAAAAAAAAAAATTCTCAGTTTAATCAATTTCATTTGATTTTAACAACACCGTTCATAATTAAAAAGTGGATGGTTGGGACTTGGGAATATATTTTTTTAAGAGTGAATATATTGCAAGCTGGAACAGCAGGTAGAGAATAATTGTGAAGCGTGGCCGTACCTCAAGCTGTCTGGCTAATTAGTTGCAAGTTTTTTGACAGGATACATCAAAAGCATGCCGAGACGTCGAGACTTTTATTTATGGTATGTTTGGTTGGAGGGATGGAAATTAAGAAGGAAAGAAAGGAGAAGGTGGGAGGGAGGGATTTAGTAGAGGATAAATAACTACTCTTATCATGTGTTGTTTGGTAATTGACAGTGGTAAAGAATAAAGTGAATTTGTTTTTCTCTACCCCTTCCTAATATAGTGGTAAAGAATAAAGTGTATATAATTAAGCCTAATATTTATTACTTAATACTATCACTTTTCTCTACCACCTTCCTCAATATTTTACTCTCCCTTTTTTTTTTTTTTTTTTTTTCCCCCAAAAAAGAGATTAGTTGAAATTAGTGAGGCTTTAGGCTCAAAAAAAAAATACAATTAAAGAATATAATTGTAGGAAAATCCTAAACAAGAGATTAAAAATGAACCTTGAATCCAAGAAAAATAAACTCATAAAAGGATTTTAAACAGTAAACTTTGAGCCTAATAAAATCATGGTCTAATGACAAATTAAATTACAATAATGCCCTTGAACAACATCCTCACTACCAAAACATTTTGCCCAAATAATCAATCCTAGCGCTACCTGTTTGGTTGAATAAGCCGCCGATGGCCTTGAATGGCAGAAGACCGCCGCTGAGCACAAGAGAAGTGAAGAAAGATCTCCCCACCACATCTTGTATTTTCTGAGTTTCAAGCAGATCCCCCACCAAAATATATGGACCAACCTTTTTTTAGCCAACAAAACCATAGCCATAAAAGACTGGTTGCTTGAATGAGAGCAGCCGCGCCAACCATCAGAACACCCAAGCCAAAATACAAATCTACGATGCCCTCGCCAACTAACTCTTCCCTCACCCACCTACTTCCTTTCTTCCATAAACTCCATAAGAAAAAAATAAGAGAGATAGTCAGACTTTGCCGTAGTTTTGAACGGATCACCGCCGTTAGACTCCTCCAAAACAAATTAAAAAAAAACAAAATAGATCAACATCACAACAATAAAATCTCAGAAATGGGAAGCAAAATTAGCCCATTAAAACTGATAGACAACTTTATTATTAGCTAAAGGAAGAAAATGACATGAAAAGATCAGAGAAAATGAGTATTTCCACTGATGATCATAATCGCCGAGAGTAATTCTATAAGTAAACCCTAGCAGCGCTAATAGAAAAAAGAAAACCCTAGCAGAGCAATACCTTAGTGGTATCGTACAAATATGTTTTTTTCTCCCTTACTTGAAAACTCGAATTTCCACCTAGTCATATTGGAATTATTGAGAAAATCCTGCCCACAAATTACTTATCATAGCCATATCTATAGTAATTTGACAATGACTTACAGTGTGCGACTATGCGCACTCACTGCATATTCATGTTATCATATGTACATTCTCTGCCAGCCAAGAGCCAACAATGGAAATTACAGTGCGGAGAAAGCTATACACACTTTGTACAAAGCTATTCGATATGGCCCATTTGGATTCGACTACCTTTCTTAACAAATGAAAAATAAAAAAAATCTTTCAATCATTCCCGTTTCCTTTTTACCGGCATATATATATATATATATATATATATAAAATTTTCTTCAATTATTTTATTTTTAACAAAGTAAATATATTTTATTTTACTTTACAGAAAAAAATAATTATTTTACTAAAAATTACAATTTTTTATATTTTTCGTAAATTAAATATTTTTTAGTTGCGAAAAAAGTTTTAATTTTACAAAAATATAACTTATTTTGTACAAAATAATAAATTTACGAATTTTTTTTAAATTAATAAAAAATTATTTCATTAATTAATTTTACGAAATTAACAAAATGAAGTAGAAAAAATATTTTGATAATTAACTTTACGAAATTAACAAAATAATTTTATTAATTAACTTTACGAAATGAATGAAATTAACGAAATGAAATAAAATTAATAAAATTATTTTTCTTTTTCGTTAATTTATGAACTTATTTTTAAAGTTATTGTTTTGCACAAAATAAGTCATATTTTCATAAAAATAAATTTTTTCGCAATAAAGAATAATTACAAAAAATATAATTTTACTTACAAAAAAAATAAGAGAATTGTAATTTTTAGTAAGAGAGCTATTTTTTTCGTAATTACGAAATTAATATTTTTTTTGTTAATTTATGAAATTCTTCGTAAAATTATTATTTTATACAAAATAAATCATATTTTAGTAAAATTAATTTTTTTTTGCAACTAAAAAGAATTACAAACAAATATAAAAAGATTGTATTTTTTTTTTGTAAGAGATTAATTTTTTTCGTAATTACGAAATTATTACTCTTTCATAAAGTTATTATTTTTTTTAAATTTATGAACTTTTTCATAAAGTTATTATTTTGCACAAAATAAATTATATTTTCGTAAAATTAAAATTTTTTTCTCAATAAAAAAGAATTATGAAAAATTAATATAATTTAAGAAAAAAATATAAGAAGATTGTGATTTTTCGTAAAACAGTCATTTTTTTCGTAATGGTTAATAAAACAAAGTAAGTTTACTTTGTTAAAAACAAAATAATCATAAAAAAACACCATATATATATATATATTCACCAATCTTATTATATGAGATGAGATAAATTGTTAGAAAGAATCCTATTTTTATATCTATTTTTTGTTTGGCATTATGTGATGCCAAAAAAAAAAAAAAAGTTTATTTTGAATGCGTAATTATAAATTATAAAATTATTTTACATTTTAGCATATTAAATTTAATATGTTTTATTTATAAAGATTTATATAAACATTTAAATAGTTATAATTTCATAGTAATGAAAAATTTAGTATAAAAATTAACGAATAATTTTAATTTCAAGTATTGGCATCCTCCTTAATGCTTCATAAGTTATAAATACAAAATAATAATAATACTTGCAACATAATTTGTAATAATAGCTGAAAAATACTTATATATATATATATATATATATATATATATATATATATATATATATATATATTCGGATCGATTTAGAGACTTATTCCTAATTTTTTCTATTAAATTAACCGAATATATCTAAATTTGAAAACATTAGATAGCTACTTATAACAACATTGATAAAAATTCAAACCACTGCACACCAATTACACTAATAATGACAATGAGTATAGTACAATAAAGTTTGATTTAACAATCTCCCTTCGTCCTCCCACAAATAATTATTTTAAATGCTTTAAGAATATTGCCATAAGGATTTCAAAAAAAAAAAAAAAAAAAATTGCCATAAGCTTGATTTTAATTTTAATTTTGATATGAGATATTATACATTCTAGGATTACAAAATTAGATATTTCTTTTCAACGAAACAAAGTTACGTTTTATATGAAAGCAGAACTATATTAAATATTACAAATATAACTTCAACTCAATATGAATAGAAATCTAAACTTAAGTGAGTAAATAAAATTTTCATTTGAGTATTATTATTGCCAAACATAAATTATTAGGGATTGAATAAAAGTTTTTAATAACTTTTCAATTGACAAAATTATCCTTATAATTTATTATCTTAACTTACATTTTATATTTTTAAAAATACTTTTATTAATTTCAATTATATTATTTCCTTGTATATCAATTTTCGTATTTAAATTTTAAATAAAATACTTATTTTTATAAACATATAATAATTAAAATATTGTATTTATAAATTTTATCATATTAATTAATAATAAAATTTTAAAGTTAGATTAAAAATTAAATAAAGTATTAAATAATATATCAAATTGAAAATTTCAATGTTTCGTATATTTTTTAAAAAAATTACTATCTTATTCTTTTCCATATTAATTTTACTTATTTTTATTAAAAATATTTAAGATGTTTAATTTTATTAATTTGTGGTTCTTAAAAAAATTAGTTGATATTAATAATTTTTATAATCATTAAAAAATATGTATTTAACTATTTTTACAAAATATTATGAATATTTTTATTTTATTTGTACTTTTCTTTTATTTTTAAGTATTAACGAGATTATACATACAAAATATTATGAAATTTTTTAACATAATCAATTTATTTTTACTTTTATGCAAGTAAATATAACTTTATTTTTGTTTTAAATTTTAATAATTCATAATTTTTCAAAAGTTATAATTTTCTTATTTTATTTAATATGATTTGGCAAAAAAAATATTTTATTTAATATGAATCATTTTTTGCGCGCGCGCGCACATACACACATATATATATATATATATTGAAATGTATATACACACAAACACATACACATAAACAGGTAAGTGATACAAACACACCTTAAAACTATGACAATTTTAAAACGGTACGTTAACTCTTATATCCTCCACACACACATTTTATACTACCGATGTGGAAGGTCGAAATCCCAACCCAGTCTCCGTTAGCCCGTCAATGGGAGAATGAATTTCCATAAATGAGAGATACACACACTGCACATACATTAATATTTCTATTTAAAAAATATATATGAAATATAATCTATTAAGAAAGAAATAATTTAGTTACTAATTATTAATAATATTTTAAAGATATATAATGTAATTTTAGCAAATTAAACATAAAAATAATTTTTTTAATTGAAAAATTACAAATATTTGCTCTCAACATAATAATTTATGCTATCACAATAATAACGTTATCATTTCATTTTGCCAAGAAAATATACATATAAGTGAATATTATTTAGTAACTTTTTAGGGGAGTTGGGACATGGTTATTAATGTGAATATCTTATTAGGCCTTTAACAATTAATGGAAATAAAAACTATTGTCTCCTCTCCTCTTCTACTTTGTACTGAAATGGGACCTTATCTATGAAAAAGCTTAATAAAAACTATGGTTCAAGTCCCTCACCACTAGACATGCTTCCCATAATGGAGGCAAGAGAAAGTTGAAGAGAGAAACTGTGGTAATGTAGCTAAGGAAAAATAAGGATAACTAGGAGAGAGCTAACAAACTTTTTTTTTTTTTTCAAAATTTATATTTATATTTTCATTTCTCTCTTGGAGAGTAAATTGGGGAGACATTGTTGGTGGATTCATAGTTAATGTTGCACTTATTTGATCCATACAAGGTATTATGATTTGGTCTAGATATGGACCCAAGAGTACAGTTGACGGCAACTATATATATTTATATAAATGGATAAAGGTTAAAAACTTGTATTTATTTTGGAGTTTTTTCCTCCCCTTGGGGTGACAGTCTACATACAAGACAATGCACTAAATGGAGTGGTTCTTTGCTACCCAACTTAATGAAATAACCGGACCCATATACAACCTTTATACATATATATATATATATATATATATGTATATACAACATGTTTTAATTTGTTTAAATTATATATGCAAAACGTTGTCATTAATTTAGTGAGAAACGTTAAAATGAAAAGACTACCTCTTATTATATAACTTACAATATTATTTCGGTCTATTAAATCTAATAAAAAAAAAATACATAATACAAAAAGTAGTTAGCAATAGTTAAGGGCCTAAGGTCATCTCTAATAGACGGTAATTTAGATTGAAAATATTAAATTTTTACTCCAATGGAACGGTAAATTTCACGTCATTTATGTTGTATTACTGTGTAACGTCATCTCGCTTTTTGCTTATTTTTTTAACTACAAAAAAAGACTTAATTTTTGTTTTATTTACCAAAGAATGAAAAAAAATTTCATTTATGTCCTATATTTTTAATTTTGTTTACTTAATTGAATATAATTTTAATAAAAAATTTAATAAATTGGTCTTTATATAATCTGGAAAATTTAATTTAATTTTTATTTTTGTAATATTATTAAATAACAAAATATATTTTTCTTGGATAAATATGTTTAAAAAAATAGATTTGAGCATAATTTATGAAATAACAAAAAAGTATGAAAGTAATGAAAAAGAATATAAAATGAAAGATAAAAAGGAATATAAATGATTTTTTTTATAGTAAAAATTGAATTGATGGTTAGAGATTAATTTACTATAATTACATTATTTTTATGTAAAAATTACTACATTTTAGTGTTATAAGTTGGAAATAGCCTAATCTCCATTTAACATAATAATTTAGATTATATCTATACAAAATCCTATAAAATTTATAAACGACATAATTTTAGTATTTACTGTTTTTTAATTAATTAAAATTATTAATTATTAATTCTTATATCATTAATAATGAAAATTTTAAAATTAAAAAAATAAGGATTTAGCACTATTGTACTTAAATTTGAAATTAAAGATTAAAGTGTAATATAATTTAAAGAATAGTGAAAATTTCAAAATTTTGATACTTAAGACCAAATTTTAAATAATATAATTAAAGTATATATTAAAACAAATCTTGAGATTTATTTAATTGTAATAATTAATCCTAATTAATTAAATATAAAATCTCACACATCCCCCACCAAAACCCCAATTTAAATGTTTGATTCCCACACATGAGCATAGAGTACTTTATATTAAGAAATTATTATTAAAATACAAATATAGTATCTTTGACCACAAAGACACCAACTACTAAAGCAAATATATATAAGGAAGAAGGACCACCTATATACAATAACACATATAATAATAAAATATTTGGCAAAAAAAAAAATAACATACAATAATAATATATAATTAAGCAAATGAATATTCATCTTAATGGAACCTTAAATATTGATTTTGTCACGTATTAACTAATCATATCTTTGGACCAAACTTGTATTATTACAAATTAACATATAAATGCTGAAATGAGTTTTTATGTTTTATTAAAGTTTTAATAGATCTTTGAATATTAGCAAAGGATTCCTAGTTGGATCCCTAATCGAGTTGGTTAAGATGGAGATTATCTGATTAAAATGTTTCATATGAAATTATGAAAATGATCTTTAAATTAAATTGGTTAAAACTGAAGTGGCTGGGACTAAAATATTTCATGGATATTTGGGATTAAAATATTTCATAGAGATGTGAAAGAATAGATAAGGATATGGTATGGGTGCGAGTGGGGGGAGATGTGAGGGTAGATTTAGAATTTTTAAGTGGCAACTGTCACGTGGCAATGCATCTTTGTTCATGCAGCCCACCACTCTTTATACCTTTCAACTTTAAGAAGAGAGAGAGAGAGAGAGAGAGATAGAGATTCATTGAAACCGCTAGCGGACTTTGCAAGGCAAAATAAAAATTTAACTTTCTTTCTTTCTTTTTCTTTCTGTCTTCCACAGTTTCACTCTTCCATTAATAAGACGTTATAAAAAAGTAGTTTGGAGATAAAAATAAAAATTAAATGAAAAGAGTGGGGCTAAGTTTTTAAATAGGAAAAATGACAAAGAATATACATGAAATGACATTTACACCCTTGTCATTTCTGTCATCATACAAGATTCTTTAGTAAATAATCTTTATTCTACAGGATTTTCTTGTAATCTTATTAACTCTTTCTTCAACTTACCAAGAAAGTGTATTTGACAATAATATATATTTTCTTTCTTGATCTTTTCAGTTTTGCTCATAAAAACATATATTTTCTTTGTTAGTTTGCTTGAGATATATACAAGGTATTTGCTATTTAGTACTCGTAGCTTTGTCTAGTCAGTAGTTTCTCTCTCTCCAATTATTTTTTCTTTCTAAAATATCAAAGTCCTAAACAAAAAACCAGACTTGGTTTTGAGTTTCACTTCTGAATCAAAGTGTTGAAACCACTCTAAAAAGTGCTCATGTCTCCTGTCCTTGAAGCTAACGTGTTATTTGGTAATTACCCATTTCTTCAACATTTATCCAGTTTAGAGGTGGTGTAGTTTTCAGTAGTTCTATTCTATATGGATTTTGGGGTAGTTGGTCTGGAGGGTTTAGTGGGTTCAGAAACTAGTAGTAGTGGTTTTGGTTCTCTTGCTAGTTCAGATCCTGAGACAAAGCACAAGTGGTACGGATCTGGGTTTCTCAAGCAAGAGAGATCTGCAGGTGCTACAACTGAAGATGATTGGAGGAGCTCTAAACTGTCCAAAACCGAGTCAATGCTGCTTTTACAGAGAAACAACACTTTACTCAAATCTAATGCTACTACTCTCTTCTCTACTGATGCCCATCAACACCACCACCAGCAGATGCTCAGCTTCTCCTGTCCTAAATCAGAACCTCTCTCAGACTCGGTGGAGAGGAGCTCTCAAAATGTCACATTGCCTTACTTTCACCTCACTTCTTCTCCTGCTGCTTATAATAGAAATACAGGTATCATAATAATATTTTGAGGAAATGGAAATGATATATTAATTTCTTGGTTCCCTCCAGGGGAGTAAAATGGCTATATGGGTAAATAAATTTACAAAGATATGGGCCAGTTGTTGCTGTTGTAAAAGATTAGACATTTGGTCTGATTAAAAGATGGGATGTTATTGGCTCCCTGGGGGTTTTTGATTCCTATTACTGGTGAAGGTCTTTTCATGGAAATCTAGGAGTCGTCTTTGTATCAAGTCATGTCAAAGAAAAAGTGGGTGATTTTTTTTTTACAATCTGTATCTTTCTGTTTCTGGGTGATGGAGTTTGGTAATTAAATAAACACAGGAGATCAGTTTGTACTAAAGAAGTAAAGTTTACGAAGGGAAAATAAGAGCAACAAGAACAACATGAGAGACTGACTCTGACTTTGTTGAGTCCTTCTGTTTCTGTTTCTTTTATTTTTATATATCTTGTGTTCTTCCACTGTATGGTTTATTTTCTTGTTCTATCAAAGACAAGAAATTCTTGATTATTGTAGCCCCTTAAATGTTGCAGACAAAGCTTATGATTTTGGGTTACTTGCCACACTCCCTTTCTTTATTTTTTATTTCCTTTTCACAAAGATAGCCTTTTTCCCATTTCTAGTTTGCTGCTATATTGTCTTTGATATTTTGGCTTTTATGCTTTTGCCTGATCTTTTCCTGTTTCATCTTTCAGGGTACAACTATGGGAGCTTCAACAGTGCAAATATCCATAGCCATGGGGCTTTCACAGAGGCTAGAGGACCATTTACTCCATCTCAATGGATGGAGCTTAAACACCAGGCCTTGATCTACAAATATATAACTGCTAATATCCCTATACCTTCTAATCTGCTCATCCCTATAAGAAAAGCTCTTGATTCTGCTGGGTTCTCTAGTTTTGCAGGCGGACTCCTCAGACCCAATACTTGTAAGTTTTGTCTCTTTAGTCTTTATCCTGACCAAAAAGAAACATTTTCTTTTTTGTCCACAAGATTTGCATGTTGTCTTCCAAATTGATTCTCAAATTTTTAATTTTGATTTGCAAAGTTTCTATTTATGGATCCTGTGGTAATGGTTCATCTTTCAAACACTAATGTTATTACTACAACTATTTCTTTTCTTTTTCCTCAAAGTACTCTGCTAATTAAAGTACATATTGGCACTAAGCATATGTTATTGGTCCATGAAAGTATGCAAATTTCTTTTAGGTGTTTCTGTGAAATAAATAAATAAAAAAAACCCAATTTTCAGCTGTATTCAGCCAGCCAAGTACTTCCAGTTAAGAGAAGAATCAAAAGCGAAGGTTTTTTTTTTTTTTTTTTTTTTTTTTTTTTTAAATTATCTAGAAAGATAGATTAGTCCATAATCATGTAAACCACAATTGAATTTTATAGATAACTGATTTTGTCGGTGTTCCATTTCTGATGTCAAATTTTAGTGTCATGGGGTACTTTCCATCTTGGGTTCTCCAGCAACACCGATCCAGAGCCAGGACGGTGTCGTAGAACGGATGGAAAGAAATGGCGGTGCTCAAGAGATGCGGTTGCCGATCAGAAATATTGTGAGCGGCATATGAACAGGGGTCGCCATCGTTCAAGAAAGCCTGTGGAAGGCCAATCTGGCCATTCCGCCGCTGCTGCTACAAGCACCACCACTTCAAAGCCGATGCCCTCTGTTTCCTCGTCGTCATCCTCTATATCAGCATCAGTGGTGGGGCTTCGCAGTTGCGGCGGCGGCTCGTCCAACAGCCTCGCCATTGCACAGCATCAGCAGCAACTCAAGAACTTGCAGCCAGATAGCTCATCTAATCTTTCTGCAGCTACTCCCCTCGGCAGGTAAAAAGAAGAAAGAAATATTAATAACTTTGAAATTTTATTATGTTTTGCATTTTCAATTAATTGATGGTTTCTGTACTTGGTTAATTCTGTTGCAGGATGTTTCTTGATAAAGAGAAGGTGGGTGAGAGACTGCAAGATTCACCTGGTTTGTCCATGCTATCATCCAACATTGACCTGAAATCTAAAGAAAACCCATTCTTGATTTCTAAAGAATCTTCACAATTTGAGTTTGGACTTGTGAATTCTGATTCCCTCCTCAACCCTTCACAGAATAGCTCTTCGTTAATCAGTTGCAGGAATTTTGGCTCTTCTCAGGACCTCACTGACCAGGAAACTGTTTCACAGCGTTCTGTTCGCCAATTTATGGATAATTGGCCTAAAACTCAGTCTGATAGATCAACTGTTTCATGGCCTCAACTTGATGTTCAATCGGATAGAACCCAGTTATCAATTTCAATCCCTATGGCCCATACAGACTACATGTCCTCCACTTCCTCTCCAAACAATGAAAAAGTGAATCTTTCCCCATTAAGATTGTCGCGAGATTTGGATCCAATACAGATGGGCCTTGGAGTTGGTAGTGTTCTCAATGAACAAAACCAAAGACAAGCAAATTGGATTCCCATTTCTTGGGAAAATTCAATGGGTGGCCCTCTTGGAGAGGTTTTGCACAATACAAATAATAGTGGATCAGAATGCAAGAGTTCATCTGCTCTTAATCTCTTGACAGAGGGATGGGACAGTAGCCCTCAGGTAGGTTCATCTCCAACTGGGGTTTTACAAAAGACTACATTTGCTTCACTTTCAAATAGCAGTGCAGGTAGCAGCCCAAGAGCAGAGAACAACAAGACTAATGAAGGGGCAAGTCTGTGCAATGATCTTCTTGGTTCAACTCTAGTTCATTCTTCTTCTTCATTGCCTGCTTTATAACTCTACTTGACCTGCCAATTAAGTAAGTTTTTAGCTGATGGAAGAAATTAGACGAAGAAGAATGATTTTCTCTCTCTGCTGACACAAGATGGAAGAATTTGTTTTTCAGTTTTTCTTCAGTATTTTGTTTTGTTTTCTTTTTATTTTTCTCTCTTGAAATTTTTATTTGATAATATGTATCTGTATTTTGTTCATGCGTTTACTCGGAAAATGTAGACCAATTAATTAGAAGGGCGCTAGCCTGCAGCAGCCAGGAAGAAGGCTCTTAGGGCGTGTAGTGTGAAACTATGGCAATGAACTAAAGTTTTGATTTTCAACTTAACATGCATGTGTTTGGTATGATTTTGGTAGTGTATTTTTGTTGGGTTTTTGGATTTATCTTAGTAGCAAATCATTTTTTGATCGGACAATAGATTTAAGTTTGATTTTCCTACCTTCGAAAAATAAAATGCAGGCTTTTTCAAAATGCAGGCGAGTTTAGGCACAAATCCAATCCCAGAATCAAAGTGCATAGGCAGGAATTGGTGTACTTCTGGTTTGGGTACAATGTCCATAGAAATTCTACTTGTTTATGCATGTATTTGCTGGGCTAAAAACGATCAGCGGGACTATCATCATACACTTCAAGTCCAAGTAGAATAGAATAAGTTTCAAGTTCCTAGTTATTGTATACCATCAAAACCCATTGGGGCTATAATGACTTATTAGAATGAATTTTGTGATTATAATCACTTCAGAACACCTTTGTCCGAAGCGCTATTGGAACCAGTGAAAGCCGATTCCAATTTCAAGTTTCAACTAATCTCAAAAGTAAGATTATTTTAGGGTTTATAAAGGGATTCAAGAAGCCATAAGTAAAGTGAGCAAAGATCCAATGCACTTGCCGAATGGATTTATTACAAGAGCAAGAGTAAAGAAGTTCTAAAATGTATTAAATGGACTTATTTAAGAACTGTGGGCCGAGCTAACTATAATAGAAGAGTCCAAGGGATAATCAAATATCAAGTTGGGCTTACACGAAGATAAAAGCTTGGTGAATTTAATTCAAGTTCAAGATGGAGCTGTTTGAATTGGAAATCATGAATTAAAGTTTCATTAAGGCACAAATTGCATTTCTATATGTTTGGGTTGATTTCATCAACTTTATTAATCTATTTTAATTTGTTTTTGAGCCAAACTTATCTTAATTAAGAGTCTATACGAATTTTACTTATTATTTGGACTTATTAATTTCTTATATAAAGTTGAATTTAGTTTAGGGTTATTTTAATACCGAATAGAAATTTTCATTAAGGATATTATTGTAACTTGACTTGGCAACCTATTCTCTATATAAGGGCTTGTTATCTCAATGTAAAACATAACTTGGAATTCAGATTGCTTTTGCATAATAAAGTGAGAGAATTATTCTCCAATTTTCGGTTCTCTTTTAAACTATTTTCAAATTTATCAAAGTTGCAAAGCTTTGTGGTGTTCAAACATCTATACTTTTAGTTCTTGACACAGGTTCATTAACTAGTCGAGGTTTTTCCTTGTTCGAACTTGATTTGGCTTTTTAAGGGAGTTACTTTCAAGCATATTGGCGTGGGGTTGCAAGATAATATTCTTGTAGTTCGCATCAATTTAAACTTTAAATTTGACCATTCTCGAATGGTTACATTTATAAGAGTGATATTTAGACCACAATATATTTCATATTTTTATAAATTTTTAATTCACCATAATTAATATGTACATAAAGACATAGTGAAGAACATAGGAGGGAAAATGAAGAAAGAAAAAAATAGATGGTTAAACTAAAATGGATGTGTACGCCAATGCAGTATAAGGGTAAGTACATATTTTATTTGACTAATAGATTCAAATTCGAATTCCTCTCACTAAAATTTTTATAAATCTATTGTATATTTTCATTATTGACAGTGACGAAACTAAAAAAATCTTTTAAAGGAGTCAAAAGAAAATTTGAATATTTTGTAGCAAAAAATTTGAATGATAAATATTTGTATTGTAAAATGATAAAGAATTCTTTTATACATATAAAGTTGTAAATTTTTTGAAAAATTAAAGGAGACCATACATTAAATTTAAAGGTGTAATACCTTGATTTTTATTTTAATTAAATTACCAAAATTTATGAAAAATCTTATTATTATTATTATTATTATATACTCAGCTCTTATTGGTCAAACTAGAACCAATAAGAGGCTGAGTTTGGTCAGGTAAATTAAAGAAGAGAGAGAGAGAGAGAGAGAAAACAAGTTGCCACCGTCGTTACTCCACTTCCAGTCATCGAACAGCCACACCAGAGGATATAGTAGCTGCTGGCGAGTCCATCGGTGAAGCCTTATCACGAAGGCTGTTGGATGAGGCTACACATGCCATGCAACTAGTTCGCCGATCGTAAACTTTTTAAATTGATTCTGGCCGTTCTAGACCTCTTTTCCTTGTGATTCTTGCACCATTAGACTCCTCTCCCTTCAACCTTTCAGATGATACCTAGTTTGCCCCTTTTGGCGCAATAAAAAATTGACTGGAATTCAGCGACATTGAACTTTATGACGTTGATTTTCGCAGATCTTCGGCAAGTGAGGGAGAGTTTTCGGACTCTATACATCAAGACGAGTTCATTGATACCCATTTTGCTAGCAAACGTTATCGACAAAGATTTTCCAGCGATTTCTTCGACAACGGTCTGATAAGTAACGACCAACAGCTCCAAAATTGATTTTAGACACGTATTTGATATTTCAAAATTTACTAAATGTTGTATGATTGACCTTGGAATGATTAATGGTGATTAATTATGATTATTTGGGATATTAATTGAGAATTATTATGAATATGAAATTCCTAATTGTATCTGCATATTATTAGAATTTCTTTCGTTTATTGCATATTGTGAATTCTTTATTTTTAAGGAGGATAGATTGATACCGTGTTATTGATATATGGAGGCCTATATGGGGATATGAGATTAATTGAGTTGAGCCTGTTGTCTATATTTCAGGGGATTATGTCTATTCTAAAGGAAATTTTGACAGATTTTTTATAGTCTGAGGATGCGTCTATCTTTTAATTTCTATAACTTTTGTTTTGATAGTCTTTTGATATTTTATTCCTTAGATCGTCTAATACCATCTTCTGCTACTCCAGGACTATGTCGTTGTTGAATTCTTTCTTCATGACTGTGAGTGATACTTTCTATTGTCTCCTTTTATATTTTGATGATTCCAAAACTTTATTTAATTAAGCCTATATTTATTGAATATGTGAGAATAATACAAATATATATAATATCTTGATATTCAATTTATATATTTGTTTTATCTCCAAAGTTATGGGTTTAACTTGAATATTTCACTCATATTACATCTTAGTTGTGTTTAAAAAAAGTAACAGATATTCATCGCCTTGACTTTTAAAGTCATCGCCCTGACTTTCAAGTTCACCGCCTTGACTCTCAAAGTTACCGCCATGAATTTTACACAGAAGTAAAATGAATTTTCATCAAGTAAAGTTCACCACCTTGACTCTTAAAGTCACCGCCTTGACTTTTACACAGAAGCGAAATGAATTGTTATCAAGTAAAATTCACCGCTCTGACTTTCAAAGTCACCCTCGTGAACTTAAAAGCCACCGCTGTGAACGTGTCACATTAGACAAAAAATATAGCCGTTTATAGCCGTTAGAAGTTGTCTAAAACTGTTTTAAAGCACAACAGTCATATTTTGAAGTTAAGATTAAACACATATAAATATATGAAGACTCCAAATGAAAAGGAAGAGATTCTAAGTGATTAAAAGTGATATCCAAGCTTAAATTCAATAATCCTCTTCTACTCCATTCAAGAATACATTTGCTCTTTAACTTATATATTTTGTGTTCATTATTGTTAAAAGCTATAAGCTTAATTTTTATCTTATAAGAGCTTTGCTTGTTAGTCATTGAGTGACTTAGAACCTTAAACATTATTGTAATCTCTTGTATTGGACGAAATCCCGGATAACTATTGTATTGGGTGAAATCTCGAAGAATTAGGGCAAAATCCTGGTTCAACTATTGTAAAGCTTTGGACGCAATCTCGGATCACTAGTGAAACCCTAAATCGGTGTGATTTAGGAGAAGTAGATGTAGGAGAAGAGATTGGTTCCGAACCTCTATAAAATTGGCTAAGTTTTCTCATTCTTCTCTCTATTTATTTTATTATTATTGAATTTATTTTAATTGATTCACATATTGCATTTAGGGTGATTAATTGCATTAGAAAATTTTAAATTCCTATTCACCCCCTAGGAATTGTCATACTTGGGCCAACAATTGGTATCAGAGTTTGTACTCTTGATTATCATAAAATTCAACGATTTTAAGAGCTAAAGATCACTATGGCAGGTATTTCAAGAATTCTATTTGAGGAGGGACAATGTAGCACAAGACCTCCATTTTTTTGTGGCTCTAACTACAACCAATAGAAGATGGGAATGAGGTTCCATATAAGGTCTAAAGGATATGACCTTTGGGAAGTTGTAGAGAAAGATTCATTCATCCCCATGGATGAAAATACAAACCAGCCCAAGGATCCTTCATCATACACCAATGAAGATAAGAAGAGGCTAGCTTTGAATGATAAAGCGGTTGATCTTTTGTTTTGTGCATTGGATGAAACCGAATTTAATAGGGTGTCTGCTTGTGAATTCGCTAAAGAAATATGGAAAGTATTGAAAATGACTCATGAGGGTACAAGTCAAGTGAAGGATACAAAAATGAATATCCTCATAATAAGCTTCGAAAATTTCAGCATGCAAGAAGATGAGTCCATCTCCAACATGTACAAGAGGTTCACAACCATAGTAAATGAGCTAAAAGGACTTGAGAAGACATTCACTCAAAAAGAGCTAATCACCAAGCTCTTGAGATCTCTACCGGAAAAATTCGATTCAAAGGTGGATGCAATTAAAGAGTCTAAAAATTTGAACTCACCTCACTTACACTTAAAGAGATGGTTGAAAATCTCATTACCTATGAAATAAAGAACAACAAGAGACAAGAGAGAAAGATAAAAGTACTTCAAAGAAAGATAAGTCTATTACTCTAAAAATATCAATTGAGAAAAGAGATGAATCCTCAAGTGAGGATGACGAGTAAGAAATTCTACGTCTTGCTAAAAGATTCAACAAATTCCTCTCAAGAGATAAATACAAGAGGAAGAATTTTGACAAGAACAAAGGAAAGCAAGAAGAAGAACACAATGATGAGGTAAATGGCTATGAATGCAAAAAATCGGATCACTATAGGCATGAATGCCCTCTCCTCAAGCACAAGAAAAAGGAAAATAAAGATGAAAGAAGATACTTGAAAAAAAATAAGGCATATGTAGCTTGGATTTGAAGTAATACTTCATGTGATAAGGGCTCATTTGAAAGTGAAGAAGATTAGAGAACCGATTTATACTTCATGGCATTAGATGATCAATAAGAAGAAAATGAGATAAATTTTAATTCTTATTATTTTGATGAATTGCAAGCTGCATTTGATGAGTTGATGAAAATTTTTTTGATTCTTGCTAAAGAAAATAAATTTTTTAAAAAGAATTTAGTGAATTTGAAAAATGAGCATGAAAAGTGTTTGATTGAGCCAAAATTTAATTTTGAGGAAATTTCAAAAGAAAAGGAAAAACTTTTATTTCAAGTGGATGAATTGAAAAATGCTTTTAACAAATTCTCTTGTGAGTATGAGAACATCAAGAGTGAGCTTGTGGACTCAAAAAAATTATTGAGAAAATTTTCAATTGGAAGCAAAACTCTTGATAATATCATTGCCTCACAAAGATGTGTGTTTGACAAAGTCGGTTTGGGCTACAAAGTGAATTTTAAAGAAAAGAAATATGATAGCTTTTTCAAAAATGAAATTCAGCCCAAAAATTTATCAAAATGCTTTCATTGTCATTATCATGGTCACACTATGCATAAATGCCCTATTAAACTTAAGAAACTATATATTATTAGGAAGGTTTGGATTCCAAAAGAATTAAAACCAATTCCTAAGATTATTTGGATTCCTAAGAGCACTAACCATGATTGACCCAAAAGCAAAAGGATACTAACAAATACATGATAATTTTTGTTTTGTAGAGAAAGCATAAAGGAAAGAAAACAATTATGTGCTCAAAGCTTATGACAAAGCAAAAATGAAAATTTCTCATAATATTGGGAGCTAATTTTGAAAAAATTGTGAGTATTGAAGAAATTTCATTTAGTACAATCTTTTTTTCAACATATCTCAAGTAAGTTATATCAAACTTAATGCTATTTGATGTTATATGATGATTTTGATAATAATTGAGCATATTTGGTTAATTATTGGTGATATTGATATATACATGCTTATTATGTGCTAAATGATGAACTTTTGAATTTTCATCATTTTAAGTTCAATTCATATTTATTGCAAATGTTTGATAATGTTAAAATTATTTTGATGATATTGGTGATGTTTAATTGATTTTGATGAATTTATATGACATTCATTGAAATAAATACATGTGTTTGTTTGATTATATATTGATAATATATTATTTGACAATAAGGGAAAATGTATGTTTAAAGGGAGATGATATGGATATCTTGAATATATTTGGATATTGTTGCCTTGAGAACTTGGTTATTGATTGTTATATATATTGAT
The DNA here is from genome assembly GCA_949750685.1 of Vernicia montana. Lineage (NCBI taxonomy): Eukaryota > Viridiplantae > Streptophyta > Magnoliopsida > Malpighiales > Euphorbiaceae > Vernicia > Vernicia montana. The sequence goes on from CATKHJ010501675.1 coordinate 27,214, forward strand.
GATACTTGAAGAAGAATGTTGATAAATATTGATTTTGTTGGTGTATATGATTTAGGGAGAAAAAGTATGTGAATACTTGATGATATATTGACATGATTGATTATGCATTGAATATGCCAAAAAGAGGACATATTTTTGAAATATTTGATATGCATATTTAAGGGGGAGTAGCTTTGTTGAAAACAAAAAGGGGATATTGTAAGAATACCTTGATTATCTTTTTTTTATTCCCTATCACTTACTTGGACTAAAAAGGGGAAGAATAAGTTTTTTGATAATTGACTTATCCATTTGCTTGTGATTGCACAAATTTTAAGCATTACTTATTGTTTTGCCTTTTTTATTCTTGACAAAAAGGGGGAGAATGTGCTTGATTATGTGCTTGATTATTTGCTTGATTATTTGCTTGTTACCTTACCTTTTTTATTGTTGACAAAAATGGGGAGAATGAGTAATTCTTATTTTGTTAATGGTTTAAAACTTTGTTTGATTAGAGTTACAAATTGTTTGCTTAATTGGACTTAGTTTTGTTATCATCAAAAAAGAGGAGATTGTTGTCTCCTTTATATTTTAATGATTCCAAAACTTTGTTTAATTAAGCCTATATTTATTGAATATGTGAGAATAATACAAATATATATAATATCTTGACATTCAATTTATATATTTGTTTTATCTTCAAAGTTATGGGTTTAACTTGAATATTTCACTCATATTACATCTTAATTGTGTTTAAATAAAGTAACAGATATTCACCGCTCTGACTTTCAAGTTCACCGCCTTAATTTTCAAAGTCACCGATCTGAATTTTACATAGAAGCAAAATGAATTTTCATCAAGTAAAGTTCACCGCCCTGACTTTCAAGTTCATCGCCTTAACTCTCAAAGTCACCGCCCTAACTTTTACACAGAAGCGAAATGAATTGTTATCAAGTAAAGTTCACCGCCCTGACTTTCAAAGTCACCCTCGTGAACTCAAAAGTCACCGCCGTGAACGCATTATATCAGACAAAAAATATAGCCGTTAGAAGTTGTCTGAAACTATTTTCAAAGCACAACAGTCATATTTTGGAACTAGGATTAAACATAAATAAATATATGAAGACTCCAAATGAAGAGGAAGAGATTCTAAGTGATATCCAATTTTGAAATTCAATAATCATCTTCTACTCCATTCAAGAATACATTTGCTCTTTAACTTACATATTTTGTGTTCATTATTGTTAAAAGCTATAAGCTTAATTTTTATCTTATGAGAGCTTTGCTTGATAGTCATTGAGTGACTTAAAACCTCAAACATTATTGTAATCTCTTATATTGGGCGAAATCGCAAATAACTATTGTATTAGGCGAAATCCTAAAGAATTAGGGCGAAATCCCGATTCAACTATTGTAAAGCATTTGGCGCAATCCCGGATCACTAGTGGGTTCCCTTAGGAGAAGTGGCTGTAGGAGAAGATATTGGCTCCAAATCACTATAAAATTGGCTAAGTTTTCTCATTATTCTCTCTAATTATTTTTTTTTATTATTGAATTTGTTTTAATTGATTCACATATTGCATTTAGGGTGATTAATTGCATTAGAAAATTTTAAAATTCCTATTCACCCCCTGTAACAACATAGATAAAACTTACAATTTAAAGATCGAATTAAGTTATTAAATTATTTAACTGTGATAATTTTCACATGTTTAATATGTGATATTGAGAATTTATCATGAACCAATAGAGAAATTATATAGATAACATTGACATTGGTATGCTTAAAGAATTGCTATTTTGGGATTTTTTTTTTTTTTAAATAGGAAGTGAAATAATAAGAAAGGACATAGAAGTTGTAATTGTTTTGCTAGTATTTATATGTAGTAAATTTGACATATGTATGAAAGTGAAAATTTTGGCTAAAATTCAATTATAGGGCTGGCCAAGAAGGATGAAACAAGGGCCAAATTAATATTTTGTAGAGTAAAAATTATAAGGAAGAAGATGGGAAATTGGGGTGGGACCCACATCTCAATTAGTCAACATTTTGACATAAATAAGTAAATTCTTTAATTAAAGAAATTTATTTTTTTTCTATCATAAAAATGTTGGTAATTATCTATAAATTTATTAATAATAAAATTCAATAAAATAGAAAATAATGATAGCCATTGGATAAAAAGGATTAAATCTCCACCTTTGATTTGAGATGACTAGACATAAAACTAGAAAATTCTATTATTGTCTTCATTTCTATCATCTAAAACCCATTTTGAAGACACCAAGCTCTTTCCCAAACACCCATTCGGCCATACAAGGAACCCACCAAGAATTCAAGTTTTCTTTTAGGTAATTTCTAAATCTAAGCTTGAATTTTATTTCTAGTATACTTATGAGTGTGTGAATTGATTGAATTGCAAAAAATTTTCTTCTTTCTTACTCTTGGGTTCGGCCTATTATAGATTATGGGGAAGGAGGTTTTGTTTGTTTAATTAAGATACTAATTATGATCATGAAGTGTGGGATGATGGTTAATTTGGTGGAAATGAACAAGAATGAAAATTTGGGGAAAAATTCCTATTGGTTCAATCATGAGAAAGTTTTGGAAAATTGATGTTACTTTTGTAATTTTAAAAATGTAATAAACTTCCTAATACATCAATTAGATAATTCTTAGGTCAATTTAGAGATTGAGCAAAGGATAGAAAAATTCCCAAATTTTAAATTTAAGTAAATTAGGGATTTTGTATCTAAGTAGAATTAAATAAAATTGATGAAGTAGAATTGATCTAATATATTATAATTGAGTTAATTGAATTTCAATTTGGAAAATTGAAGGAAATGGACAAGTAGGGTTCGGCCAAGAAGGAGAATTGGGTTTGGAATTTATATTCATGAAATTAATTGTTGATTTAGGTTGAATTAAATGTTAATTGGATGAATGAGCTCTTAATTGAAATTTAAGTGATGAAAATGTAATTTTCCTTAGTTAAAGGATTGGTTATTTTTAGAAATTTGGAACTAAAAGGGTTAAATTTCAATTGAGTATGAGAATAACTTCAATTGAATGTCAATTGAATAATTTAGAAATTTAGTAACTTAAGACTTTTCCCAAATTGAGCCTAATGAGATAATTTAATGATATAATGAGAAATTATTATATATATATAAATCATGCTAGAGAAAATAGATTTTTAATGAAAATGATCGTTCCAGTGTAATGAAAATTGATATGTGTAATGTAGAATCAAAGACTAAAGAAAAAGGAAAATCGAGTTCCCTGGAAGGTAGTGAGCATCCTTTCTGTTTGTGCTAATACTGAGAGCTAAGGAATCTGAAGTGAGTATTTAATAATATAATATTGCATGTAGTAATATTGTTTGAGACCATGATTGTTTGAATTTTCTTATTTAATATTCAATTTTTCTTGTTAATTGATAAATAGTCATTTACCCAAATCGTTCCAATGTAATGAAAATTGATATGTGTAATGTAGAATCAAAGACTAAAGAAAAAGGAAAATCGAGTTCCCCGGAAAGTAGTGAGCATCCTTTCTGTTTGTGCTAGTACTGAGAGCTAAGGAATCCAAAGTGAGTATTTAATAATATAATATTGCATGTAGTAATATTGTTTGAGACCATGATTGTTTGAATTTTCTTATTTAATATTTAATTTTTCTTGTTAATTGATAAATGGTCATTTACCCAAAATAAACCTAAAGTACTGATCATTGAATTGTTACTGTTAATCTCCAATTGCCTATGTACTGAAATTGGTCATATACTATGAACCTTACTTTTACTGTAAAACAGAAATACCCATTTGATGTGGGTTTACATCAGACCTCGTGCATATAGTATGCCTGCGGATAGGGCGAGCATATCCGAACCCTAGCTGGAAAGGGTAATTCTAGCCATAAGACCTGATTAGTCTTATATTACTGTTTACTGTTATTACTGAAGAGCAAGGCTTAAGCCAATACTCTCAATTCAGTGGGGGACATACCGTCTCCAATTTACCGATTTCTGCTAAAGAATATACCACTGTATACTGAACATACTTCGTTATTGCCATGGTCTCATTTATCTTCATTAAATTCTTTCTATCGTTATATTGAACCTAATTACTTCTATTACCATGTGTGTGTGTGTGTGTGTGTGTGTGTGTGTATATATTAGTTATGCTTGTTCATCTGTTATTAGAGCTCCGTGGTATTAATGTAAATATTGTCAGTGATAAAAGTGTAGGATTATATATATATAATGTAAATAATAATGTGTATTGTAACTATTAATGTTTAATGTGATATAAGTATATATGTAGTGGAGTGTATGGATATTTGATAGGTTTGTTAGTTAGGGTTATGGGTATTGGATACATGATAAATAATATTGTTTAATTGGATTATACGAGTTTTGGCGACTTTAAGTCTCCCTAAGCTCTAGGATTGTCGCACTACAAAATGTGGGGTGTGACAAAGTGGTATCAGAGCATAAAAATCAGTCTAATATAGACTATAACTGTGTCTACGATTAGAGTATCATGGTGCATAGGACTTCGTTTTGTCTTTGAGTTATCATTAAGGTAGATCAACGTACGAAAGTCTATTAATCTCTGTGTGATTTATTGTTATAAGTCTATAATTTTATTATACTATTATAGGTATATAAATGTGATATGTGGTTGGATATTACTGTATAATTGTGAATAATGTTATTATTGAGTAAAATGTATTATTATATGTAGATGTCACCAAAAAGAAAGCGACCACTGGATAGGGAAATGCTTGATGCTATTTCTAGTTCTGGGGAACGTGATTGTTAGATGGATCCAGTAGAAGAGGAGCCCCAATGGGCGATAGATTTGAAGCTTAGAATAACACAGTTGGAGGAGGATCAAGTAATGAATAGGAAAGATAATGCAGGTCTAAAAAGGCAAATTTTAGCTTTATGGAGGAGATGTCATGAAGTTCAGAAAGATATGTTATGGTTAAGAAGACAGCATGAGAGGTGGTGTACAACTATGACAAGAGAATCTAGACGGGCGTTTCGACCAGTACCATATTTGTGTATAGCTTGTGGGAGAGAGGGCCATACTATAGAGGATTGCCCTACCAGATTTCAGTTTACTCCTGCTAGTTTGAGGTCTACTGCAAGTGTTATTTGAGGAGTTACTAGGAGTGGTACTGCCTCAGAGTATTGTTATTCTGATAGAGAAAATGTTGCTCCGTAGAGGAGAGTGATATAGGATATAAGATATGTATATATGTGTATATGGAGTTAAGGAATAGTGAGAGTAGGTACTGACCCAGTAGTGACCTTGTGAAATATTTGTGTATGTAAAATAGTTATGTAAGTCAGTGAAAGTACTGATGTGTATAAAGTAAACTGGGTATGGGCTAACTGGTTAAACCATGAGATATTTTGTACTGTAAACTCATGGTTGTACATGAAATTTGATATGTGTATAAAATGGAGATGTTCAATATATGTATATAAAATATGACTGTTTGATATGCGTGTATATAAATGTTTGCAATATGATGAATAATGCATTATATGTTAGAAAATAGAAAATATTGAATTAATGGAATTGAAAATGTAAAATATTTTATTTTGTTAGATGTCGCAACTAGAGGAACACGAATCTCATGCTGATAGTGAGAGTGTTGCTCATGCTGTCGCATCTAATGTTGCTTCAATATGAGATGTTGGTCAAGTACTTCCTCGTTCGAGGCAACCTACAGTTGGTAATAGAGGGCAGGAGCAGGAACAACCTGAAATGATGGATGCGATGAGACTGGAAATCCAGAATTTAAGAAGGGAACTGGATGAATTGAGACAGTAATGACAAGAGGTGCCACCACCACCTCCAGCAGAGATTCCACCTGCTCCTCGACCTAACAGACTGCCACCTCGACCACCACAGCCACCTCGTAGAGTACGTAGAAGAATGTTACCTGATAAGGGCATTACAGTGAATAGTTTTTGAAAGATGAATCCCCCTGAATTTAGTGGTGAGGAGGGAGAGGATCCCTAGAATTTCTTGGATGAATTAGACAAAATTGCTCAGCGATTAACATGCTCATATGAGAAAGTAATAGAGTTAGTGGGCATGCAATTAAAGAAGGATGCGTGGGAATAGTTTCAGAGAAATATTGAAGAGAGGTTATATGGGGATGAACCACCGTCATGGCCAGAGTTTAAGTAGGCATTGATAGATGAGTATTTGACTGAAGGGGAGAAGCAGAATTGTGCTTTGCAATTTGAATAGTTAAAGCAAAAACCGGGTATGTTGGTGGTAGAGTATGCAAAAAAGTTCAAGAGATTGAGTAAGTATGCTCCGTATATAGTGCCGACGAAAGCGAGCAGGGTATTTTGTTTCGGAAGAGGATTAATTACTCCCATATATAATGTTTTGATTTCCAGTGATTTTCTTACACTGGCTAAGTTGGTCAACAGAGCTAAGTTAATGGAGGCTCGGCAGAAGGTGGAAAGAGCAGAGACAGTAAAATTGGAATAAAGGACAAGGTAGTCGACATAAGGGAAATTATTCATAGACTAGGGGTCAGGATCAGAATACTGTTACTTCTACTCCGTATCAGTACAAGGGTGGAAGTCAAAGTCATGCACAGTCGGGGAATGTTTCAGTTGCATCTACCCCAGGAAATACAGGGACCTCTCGAGTAGGACAACAAGGGCAGACTGTGTATAATTGCTCTGTTTATGGAAGGAATCATGGAGGGGCTTGTAGACGAACTACCGGTGCCTGTCTACATTGTGGTGAAATGGGACACTTTGTGAAGGACTGCCCTAAAACAAGGGATCAGCGTGCATCTTCTGTAGCATCTCAACCAAAAGTTCAAATGAATCGATTTGAAAATCGGGGACAAGAAAATAAAGAAAAATGATCAGGACAAGGGCAAATCTCGTGTGCAATTCGACATGTTGAAAGGAAAGAAAGAGGAAGAGTATATGCTTTGAATCAGCATGATGCCCGTGTTTCAAATACAGCTGTGACAGGTACAATACCTATCCATTCTTGTGTTGCTAGATGTTTGTTTGACTATGGGGCAACCCATTCATTTATTTCCCCATATTTTGCAAAGAATCTGAATAAACTCAAAGAACTAATGATAGAACCTCTAATTATTACTACACTATTAGGGGAGACTGTAGAAATCATAAATATATTTAAAAATTGTGTAGTTGAAATTGAAGGTAGGAAATTTCTTGCAAATTTGATTGAATTAGATGTTTTGGGATTTGATGCCATATTGGGGATGGATTGGTTAAATGAGCATAATGCACATATAGATTATCGAGAAAAGAAAATTGATTTTGAACAGAATAATGGTGAGAAATTTGTGTATCAATGAGATCGAAGTGATTTATCTACCAATCTTATTTCTGCTATGGGAGCGAAAAGATTACTTAGGAAAGGATGCCAAGCATTTCTGGCCTATGTGGTAGATATAGATAAAAGTCCTAAAGGGCTTTCAGGGATACCTGTGGTAGAAGATTTTCCTGATATTTTTCCTGAAGAGTTACCCGGATTGCCACCTGATAGAGAGATTGAATTTGCTATAGAATTAATGACGGGTACTTAGCCAATCTCAATACCACCATATCGTATGGCACCTTCTGAATTGAAGGAGTTAAAAGTTCAGTTACAATAGCTTTTAGATAAAGGTTTTATTAGACCTAGTAGCTCTCCTTGGGGTGCTCATGTGTTATTTGTGAAAAAGAAAGACGGATCGTTGAGATTATGTATAGATTATCGAAAATTGAATAAGGTTACAGTGAAAAATAAATATCATTTGCTGAGAATTGATGATCTGTTTGATCAGTTACAAGGAGCTGGTTATTTTTCAAAAATTGATCTCCGATCCGGTTATCATTAGTTGAAGGTTCGAGGAGAAGATATTTGTAAAACAACTTTAGAACTAGATATGGTTATTATGAATTCATTGTACTACCATTTGGTTTGACAAATGCATATGCTGCATTCATGGACCTCATGAATCGTGTCTTTAGATCATATCTAGATAAATTTGTAATTGTGTTTATTGATGATATTCTGGTGTATTCGAAGAGCAAAGAGGAACATATTGAGCATTTGAAGATTGTAATGCAGACATTGAGAGAATATAAGTTATATGCCAAAATGTCTAAATGTGAGTTTTGGCTGGACCGCGTATGTTTTCTAGGCCACGTGGTGAGTAAAGAAGGGATTCAAGTGAATCCAAAATAGATTGAAGCTATTGCAAATTGGCCTCGACCCACAACGGTGACTGAAGTACGAAGTTTCCTGGGTATAGCTGGTTATTATCGCCATTTTGTGAAGGATTTTTCGCAGATAATTACACCCTTAATTATGAAGAAACAAGTGAAATATAAATGGGATGATAATTGTGAAGCAAGCTTCCAAATGCTAAAGAAATACCTCATTTCTGCTCCTATTTTATTGTTACCAGAAGGCGATGGCGGGTTTCCATTTATTGTGATGCATCAATAGTGGGATTAGGATGTGTTTTAATGCAAAAAGGTAAAGTTATTATCTATGCATCTAAACAACTGAAGAAGCATGAGATGAATTATCTCACTCATGATTTAGAAATGGCAGCAGTAATTCTGGCATTGAAAATTTGGAGACATTATCTTTTATGGAGAAAAATGTGAAATTTATACAGATCATAAGAGTCTACAATATATTATGAATCAGCGAGATCTAAATCTCAGGCAGAGACGATGGGTAGAATTGTTGAAAGATTATGATTGCCAGATTTTATATCATCCAAGAAAGGCGAATGTCGTAGCGGATGTACTGAGTCAAAATCCATGGGAAGTCTTTCACATGTAACTGTTCAAAGAAAATGTCTTGTGAAAAAATTAAAAGAACTACTCAACAAAGGGTTAATATTGGAAATAAATAATTCTCACGTGTTGTTGGCTCATTTTTAAGTAAAACCAAAACTCGTCGATGAAGTAAAATTCATGCAAGATAACGATCCTCAGTTATTGAAGATTAAAGAAGAAGTGAGATAGGGGCAAACTTCGAAATTTAAGTTAAAAGAGAATGTACTTTATTGTGGTGATAGATTATGTGTGCCTTGTATAGATGATTTACAGGAAAGAATCCTTCGAGAGGCACATCAAACTCTTTATAGTATGCATCCTGGAGCTACGAAAATGTATCATAATGTAAAGAAGTATTATTGGTGGCCAGGATTGAAAAAGGATGTGGCGAAATTTGTGACTTTGTGCCTCACTTGTCAACAAGTGAAAATAGAACATCAAAAACTTTTGGGGCTGTTGCAAGAGATCAAATTGCCTGAGTGGAAATGAGAACGAATAACAATGGATTTCGTAATGGGGTTACCCAAGACTTAAAAAGGATATGACTCTATTTGGGTTATTGTAGACCGCTTAACGAAATCAGCACATTTCTTAGAGGTTAAAACAACTTATACAGCAGCATAATATGCCCAGAATTATATCAATAAAATTGTAAAGCTGCATGGAATTCCAGTTTCAATTATTTCTAATAGAGGTCCACAGTTTACCTCTAGATTTTGGCAATAACTTGAAGAAGTATTAGGAATACAGTTGAATTTTAGTATAGCATTCCATCCACAAACTGACGGACAGTCGGAAAGAACTATCCAGACACTTGAAGATATGCTTCGGATGTGTGTTATAGTATTTGGAGGAAACTGGGATAAAAACCTGCCACTTATTGAATTCGCCTATAACAATAGTTACCATGCCTCTATAGGAATGACTCCTTATGAGGCTCTATATGGGCAAAAATATCGTTCTCCGATAGGTTGGACGAAAGCTGGAGATCAGTTTATCGAAGCTCTCAATCTAGTTAAAGAAGCAACTAAAAAGGTGAAGATTATTCGGGAAAGGTTGAAAACTGCATTTAGTCGACAAAAGAGTTATGCTGACCCGAAGAGAAAGGATGTCCAGTTTATGGTAGGGAATCATGTGATTTTAAAAATTTCACTTATGAAAGGTATAATGCGATTTGGTCAAAAAGGAAAGTTATCTCTATGGTTCATTGGGCCTTTTGAAATTTTGGACAAAGTTGGTGAAGTTTCTTATCGACTTGTTTTACCTCCATCATTGGAACACGTGCATCCAGTGTTCAATATTTCAATGTTAAGAAGATATGTAGCTGATCCCTCACATGTTTTGCAACCTCAGATCATTGAACTAGATCGAAATCTTTCCTATGAAGAGATTCCTGTAGCAGTGTTGGACCGCCAAGTAAAGAAGCTACGTAATAAAGAAATTCCAATGGTCAAGATACAGTGGCGGAATCACAGTACATAAGAATGTAAATGGGAAAGCGAGGAATCCATGAAGCAAAAAATATCCCCATATGTTCGAGTCATAACGGGTAAGTCTTCTAAATTCGAGTCATAACGGATAAGTCTTCTAAATTCGAGGATGAATTTCTTAAATGGGGATCGAGTGTAACAACCTAGATAAAACTTAAAATTTAGAGATCGAATTAAATTATTAAATTATTTAACTGTGATAATTTTCACATATTCAATATGTGATATTGAGAATTTATTATGAACCAATAGAGAAATTATATAGATAACATTGACATTGGTATGCTTAAAGAATTGCTATTGTGGTATTTTTTTTAAAAATAGGAAGTGAAATAATAAGAAAGGACATAGAAGTTGTAATTGTTTTGCTAGTATTTATATGTAGTAAATTTGACATATGTATGAAAGCGAAAATTTGGGCTAAAATTTAATTATAGGGCCGGCCAAGAAGGGTGAACTAAGGGCTAAATTAATATTTTGTAGAGTAAAAATTATAAGGAAGAAGATGGAAAATTGGGGTGGGACCTACATCTCAATTAGTCAATATTTTGACATAAATAAGTAAATTCTTTAATTAAAGAAATTCATTTTTTTTTTCATCATAAAAATGTTGGTAATTATCTATAAATTTATTAATAATAAAATTCAATAAAATAGAAAATAATGATAGCCATTGGATACAAAGGATTAAATCTCCACCTTTGATTTGAGATGACGAGATATAAAACTAGAAAATTCTATTATTGTCTTCATTTCTATCATCTAAAACCCATTTTGAAGACACCAAGCTCTTTCTGATACATCCATTCAGCCATACAAGGAAACCCACCAAGAATTCAAGTTTTCTTTTAGGTAATTTCTAAATCTAAGCTTGAATTTTATTTCTAGTATACTTAGGAGTGTGTGAATTGATTGAATTGCAAAAATGTTTCTTCTTTCTTACTCTTGGGTTCAGCCTATTATAGATTATAGGGAAGGAGGTTTTGTTTGTTTAATTAAGATACTAATTATGATAATGAAGTATGGGATGATGGTTAATTTGGTGGAAATTAAAAGAAATGAACAAGAATGAAAATTTGGGGAAAAATTCCTATTGGTTCAATCATGAGAAAGTTTTGGAAATTGATGTTACTTTTGTAATTTTAATAATGTAATAAACTTCCTAAGATGTCAATTAGATAATTCTTGGGTCAATTTAGAGATTGAGCAAATGATAGAAAAATTCCCAAATGTTAAATTTAAGTAAATTAGGGATTTTGTATCTAAGTAGAATTAAATAAAATTGATGAAGTATAATTGATCTAATATATTATAATTGAGTTAATTGAATTTCAATTTGGAAAATTGAAGCAAAAATTGAAGGAAATGGACAAGTAGGGTTCGGCCAATAAGGAGAATTGGGTTTGGAATTTATATTCATGCAATTAATTGTTGATTTAGGTTGAATTAAATGTTAATTGGATGAATGAGTTCTTAATTGAAATTTAAGTGATGAAAATGTAATTTTTTTTAGTTAAAGGATTGGTTATTTTTAGAAATTTGGAACTAAAAGGGTTAGATTTCAATTGAGTATGAGAATAACTTCAATTGAATGTCAATTGAATAATTTAGAAATTTATTTGGAAAATTAGTAACTTATAGACTTTTCCCAAATTAAGCCTAATGAGATAATTTAATGATATAGTGGGAAATTAATATATATATAAATCATACTAGAGAAAATAGATTTTTAATGAAAATGATCATTCCAATTTAATGAAAATTGATATGTGTAATGTAAAATCAAAGACTAAAGAAAAAGGAAAATCGAGTTTCCCGAAAAGTAGTGAGCATCTCTTCTGTTTGTGCTAGTACTGGGAGCTAAGGAATCCGAAGTGAGTATTTAATAATATAATATTGCATGTAGTATTATTGTTTGAGACCATGATTGTTTGAATTTTCTTATTTAATATTCAATTTTTCTTGTTAATTGATAAATGGTCATTTACCCGAAATAAATCTAAAGTACTGATCATTGAATTGTTATTGTTAATCTCCAATTGCCTATGTACTGAAATTGGTCATATACTGTGAACCTTACTTTTACTGTAAAGCAGAAATACCCATCTGATGTGGGTTTACATCATACCTTGTGTACATAGTATGCCTGCAGATAGGGCGAGCGTATCCGAACCCTAGCTGGGAAGGGTAATCTTAGCCATAAAACCTGATCAGTCTTATGTAACTGTTTACTATTATTACTGGAGAGCAAGATGTCACACCCCATCCTTCTTGGTGTGACGGTCCTAGGGCGTTGGTAGGTTTAAGACCACCAAGCACCCGTAGAACCATCTAATCATAACCTGGATCAACAATTAAAATCATACATATACTTTAAAGAACCATTGCATATCATTATCCATCATCATTTAATACATGATCATTCCATTGTTCACTATGGATCAAAGATCAACATAACGATCATCCAAAATGAACAAAGGCAAAATAATACTTCAATCATCTCATGAATTATTCTATCTATGCTTACACCTTAACTTATACTATGGAGCGCTATAGAATGAATATACAATATAACATCCATAAACAAAATGATTCAAAACTAACATTAGTGTAACTCTTTGTGATGAAAAGATCAAGAAGCTTTATCACTAGCCAACCTATCCTCCTTAACTCTAGCACCTGAAATCCACAATGAAGAGGAATAAGCCTTCAACTTAATGAAATTATGAAATACATTATACCTGTGGGTTCTCAAAAAATAACATTAGGAAATTCAACAATTGAATATCATTAGGAAACATAATCATCAACATTGGGTTATATCAATAACAATAATATGCCCACAAAGAATGGCATCATAACATATCAACTTAAATAGAACATTAACATACATTTATCATAGTGGAATACAAATGGG
>CATKHJ010501709.1:0-10944 GCA_949750685.1 Vernicia montana
ATTCCGTGATTTACAACATAAAAGAATCCACTATCCAAACATGACTGAAACAAAAAATTATTAATTAATTGTCACAAGTTTTGATGGAAAATTTATAGAAATTCAAAGTTTAAAGCGACCTGTTTGAGTAAGGAAACGGATGTTTGAATATCGGAGGTGGAGAGATCAATACAGTTAAGGACTGAGAATTTCTCGGCGTCATGTTGTTGCTGGTGGCGGTGGTTCACCTCCATAGCTTGTATCAGCGCCGAATTTCGATGACCGCAAATTTTCAAGTGAGTCAAGAACTAAAATATGAAAAAGTGAGAGAACAAAGTAAAGCAATTTTGTTTGTAGATAAAAAACTTTTTAACAGGAAAATTTACCAATTTTGTGTACTTTGTTAATTGGCAGCGTTATTTTAAAACGAAAATTAATAGCATAGAGCAAAATTTGTTAAAAAATTTTCAATTAATAAAATTATTCTTATATTTAATATGTTAAAATTATCTTTTATACCTTTGAAATATTTATTAATAATTAATAATTGATTATTTTGTTTTTAAGATATTACTTTATATATATATTTTTTAAAATGAGAAATATTAATATGTAAAAAATACTAATATTAAATAAAATAAGAAAATTATAATTTTTAAAAAGCTATAAATTTCAAAAATTTGAAAATAAAAATAAGTTATATTTAAAGTAAAATTAAATTTATTATATTAAAAATTTCATAATATTTTATATGCATATTCTAGTTAATATTTGCTACTAAAATAAAAGTAATTTTTTTATATTTTCTCATAATATTTTGTAAAAATAGTTAAATACATAGTTATTTAAATAATTATAATATTAAACAATTTTTTTTCAGAACTATAAAAAAATATAGTCCAAAAAAAATAGACATTTTAAATATTTTTTAATAAAATAAGTAAAATAAATATAGAAAAAAAATAAGATAGTAATTTTTTTAGGAAAAAAATGTGAAAATTTGAAATTCTCAATTTGATATGTTATTTAGTGCTTAATTTTAATTTTGAATTTTTAACCTAATTTTAATAATTTTATTGTTAATTAATATGATAAAATTAATAAATATTATATTTTAATTATTATATGTTTATAAAAATAAATATATTATTTAAAATTTATATAGAAAAATTTATATAAAATTGATATACATGGAAAGTAATATATTAAAAAGAAAATAATCTATTGTTAGGTATTGATAATCATTTCAAAGATATATAAGATAATTTTAACATATTAAATATAAGAATAATTTAGTTAATTGAAAATTTTCTAACAAACTTTGCTCTAGCCCTAACAATTTCTGCTCTGAAAATAACATTACCCTTTCATAATTATACTCTTTTTTTTTTCAATATTATCTCAATTAAAAATTTAGTTATAATTCTAAATTGATAATAATAATAATAATTTCATATTAATTTACAAAAGATAAAAATGAAATTGACGTTAGAACATATTATACTATATTATCAATTTAATATATAAATTTTAATACAAATTAATTGGATTCTCTGACTCTATAAATTTAATAAACTACTAATAATTAAATTAATGACTCAATTAATAAAATTTATAAAATTAAAGAATTCAATTAATTTAAAATTTAAATTGACAATATAATGTACTAAATTTAAGGATTAATTTAACCTTATAACTTTTTAATTAATAAAATTTTTCTTATAGCTATAACTAATTAGGATAGAATTATAATTAAAATTTTAAATTAGAATAAAATTGACAAAAAAAAACCTAATTTATCTATTATGCAATAAAAAATGGATTTGATATTGAAATTGCTCTTCATATATATACTTTTTAACTTTTAAGGGTTAATTTAATTGATTAGAAAGGTTATATATATATATATATATATATATATATATATATATATATATATATATATATATTATAATTCAATTCTTGGAGTAAGTATTCAAAAGATAATTTATGAATAGGAAGATTGATAATGCGCCGTTAAATTCGATTAGAAATAAAAGTTATTTTAAATTAATGTAAATCTCAAACGTTAGCTCTGACAAGAGAGTTTACACTTTTTTTTTTTTTTTTTTTAAAGGGTTTGATTCACAAAAGTAGGGACTATCACATATAAAGTAATTTCTAAATATATCAACTAAGTATAAGGGTGTTTTATTAAACTCTTTTGAGAATAAAATTTAATATCGATTGACTTATAAATTAATTTGAAAATACCATGACCGATTAGATAAATGAAATTTAGATTAACGCATAAATTGACACAAAAGTCTAAAATACTATGACGTTTAAATAAAAAAAAAATCATTTTAAATACTATTTAAAAAAATTCTCTTAAAAAACATCATTTTTATATGGTTAGAAAAGGCATCACTTTCAATTTTATTAGAAAAATTACTTTGAAATGATATTTAATATACTAAATTCACCTTAAAATAATTTTTTTTTAATAATTATTCCCTCTCCCCCCTTCAAAGCGACCAAAATAACTATGAAAAATCTCAAGTCTGTCAGGAACTAAATGGAATCTTAACTTTGTAAATTTTTATTTTTTTGATGATTTTGAGAATTGCCAATTTGCCATGATTTTAAGCTTAAACATTGAGACATGTTGATTTTTATACCTTCTACAGTTGGTGAAGCATTAACTTTTACATTTATTTTGCATGCATCCTGCTACAACGGAAGCCTTGGTTGGGCAAGTTTCGAAGGAGAACTATAGCGTGGGGCTAATTTACCCACCTTTCTCTAACATTAGCAATGACAGAGTTAGGAGGGATCGAGGGTGGGGTGGTTACGGCTCCTTAATTTTTAAAATATAAAAATTTTTAAATGTAAAATTATAAAAATTTGGTCATATATTATATTTAACCTCCCTTATTTTAGATGA
Organism: Vernicia montana; assembly: GCA_949750685.1. NCBI lineage: Eukaryota > Viridiplantae > Streptophyta > Magnoliopsida > Malpighiales > Euphorbiaceae > Vernicia > Vernicia montana. The sequence goes on from CATKHJ010501709.1 coordinate 2,906, forward strand.
AAATTTTATTTAAATATCTGGAAGTTGTCTTAATTATATATACCATTTAACATAAATTATGGTTTAAGAAATTTGGCCCTTCATAAAAAAAAATTCTGATTCTGTCACTGAACATCAGAAAAATTTCTGCACATATTGCTGCTAAGGCATATGAACTCAGTAAGTGTGGTTCTTCTATTGATGTATTATTCACTTGACAAATTCTGAATACTTTATGTAATTCTTAAATACTTTTTTTAGGGTTGGCTACACGTCTTCCTCGTCCGGAGAACCTTGTGAAGTATGTTGAGAGTTGCATTTACAGTCTTGTCCATAGAAGTTACCGGTAATCATGTAAAGTATGTATTCCTAAGTGTAATAGCTCTAAGCAAAAAATAAGATTTGTGGTGAATAATGGAGTTAATTTCATCATTCGTTCTCCAACATATCATTAATGCACATTATTGTCCTCCAATTAAAAAAGTCTCACAAATATCATTGAATTATAAGAAAGTGTAACTAGATTCTACTTCTATCCAATTGTCGTCAACTCCGCTAATGGATAGATGACGTGGCCATTTTTTTCAGCTTTTTTATTAATTTTTTAAGCCACGCAGTCCTCCTCTTAGCTTCTCTATTCTCTCTCCTCGCATGAAGGTAAGTGAGTGTTTCCCTCTAATTAAAAAATATCTATCCTAATTTCATTTTCGATTCTCTCTGTTTGTCTCCAAAATCGCTTTCCTCTGTGAAGAAATCTCTGTCATGTTACTTCCATCTTCGAAAATGTCTTCAAGCCAACTTGATATTGTTGCTGACTTTGTCACTGCGTTTGAAACACGTATCTACGAATGTGGAGAAGAAGCACCTTTGAGGATGTGGTGGACAAAAGTTAATCTTGGTTGTCGTTTTTATGGATACCCTAACTATGGGGTGAATTAAATTATTTGTTAATGACCGTTAATAGTGGTATATAATTTAAAACAATTTTGTTGTGATTTTAGGATTTTGATGAATTTGTGATATGGGTATTGGAGACTCCTCGTGGCAAATGTAAGTTCTTTGTGTGGGTTGACCCAAATTTTTCTGAACGTGCAAAGAATGTGATTAATGCGCTCCTGATGAAGACTGAGAGACTGAAGAAGGAGAACAAAGAGTTACAAAAGAGGCAAAGTGCGATGAAATCAAAGTGAATGTTTATCTGGAATGGGGACAATGTTTTGGTTCATGTAATGTAGGTTCATGTGTAGGGTTCATATTTGCTGTATCTGTTAGAATTTGATGTGTAGGGTGGATATGTGCCTAATTTAAAGTGTAGGGTAGAATTTGTCCATGTTATAATCATTTGTTTAGGGTGCTTAAGTTAATGTAGTTATTGACAATCTGTATCAATTTGTTACAGTTAAATTAAGGAAATGATTATTTGGTTACTTATGGCGTTATTTTCAATAATCAATCTGTTACCTTCTTATTTGTGAATGTTGATTGTTGCATCAAGTTAATTGTATGAGGAATTTGTGAAGTGCAGTTTGTCACGATGCTTGTGTTGAAGCTAGCAAAAAGTGACCAATTTATATAATAAGTACTAATAAGTGAGGCTGTTTATGTTAACCTGGACACAACTAACCTGTAAAACTCATGCTCCACAGGTTGTTGATGCTAAAATCTAGTATCAACCCACTCAACACTCAATACTAAACATAACTCATTTGCACCAAAATACCAAACTAAAATTGTATGTATGCAAAAAATAAACCCAAGATAATAACATAAAATATGAAGACAAAGCATTTGAATTTTTTACTATTAAAGCATCATCCATACAAAATATCATAATCTGCTAAACAAGATATTCATCCATATTTCAATGCTGAAACCCAACAAATTTGCATATATGTTTCAACATTGAAACACAAAAACACCTTACAAAAACCTGCAAAGTATGTGACTGTCAGACAATCAGACCCTTGGTTGCAATAATGCATATATGTACTGATATATGCACTAATAATTTTAATATTTACATATATGGGAATTTACATTATTAAATAATTTACTGACAGGTATGGACTTCACATGTAGTAAATCCAGTCAATTTATTAATTAAATATACATATACCCTTCCAATTCAATGAACCCACTTAACCCACCAAACCCATTATGAGAGTTCCAAAAGCAATTTAATACCAATTGAAAATGATAATGACATATGAGTAAAGTAGTTTGTTTCAAACCTGGTTTCCATGGGTTCACCAGTAAATTTAGGTCCACCACTCGCAATGAGTTTCACACACTCCACTTTGTACTTTTCCCTAAGCCAAGTAGCTTTCTAATTGTCTTTCACTCACTGTGAATCAACTTTTTCACAAAACACTATTGTCAATTGAAGAAGAAAAAGGTAATATCTTTGGGTTATAATAAGAATAAATCTTACTTGCTAGTGTAGATGAGAGGTCTAGTAAAGGGTAGGACTTACAAGCAAGAGAAAGAGAGGTCAGAAACTCCTTGGGGACTGTCCCGACGAGGAGACTCCGACGCTCAAGTTAGAGAGAGAGTAGTGAAAGAATGTATTGAATGTATGAAAGTGATATAAAAGTTACCTTTATATAGCGGAGAATGGAAACCCCCTACGGGTACGTGTCCTGCTAGGTTAAGCAGGTTATAACCAAGTTACAAGTATGTCACTTTTTGATCGTATCAAGTTATAATTACTGTTTTCAGAAGAAAGAGTAAAATCGTGGGAATAGGGAAGAAATATAGAAGCTTTAAGTTAGAAAAATTTAATTAATCAATGATTAAAAAATTAATTTTTTCCCACATGCAGAGAGAGAAGGGAGCAGCTGAGGAGAAGAACACATTGCATAAAAAATTAATAAAAAAGCTGAATGGAGATGTCACGTCAGGTAGCCGTTAGCGGAGCTTACGAAAATTGGATGGAAGTACTATCTTATTACACTTTCTTATAGTTCAATGATATTTGTGGAATAATTTTTAATTGGAGGACGATAATTTACATTAATGATATGTTGGAGGATGACGGATGAAATTAAATCTCAATAATGAGTGATATCTATGCTTGTAATTTTGGGCTTTCCTTCGGTGTGAAGCTACAAGGTCCTTGAGTAAATCTACTTAAATGTTGTAGCTCAAAACAATATTTTCTGATACGAATAAGACTTGGTATTGGCGTGTTATTCTATTATTAGATGGAGCTATTATATTATATATATCCCCATCATTATGTGCCTTTAGATTCAGTGTGATTCTTATTTCTATGTTCCAATTTCACCTCAAGACTGTCAAAAGAATATTGAGAGTTCACACTAGGATTTACTCTTTATCTCTATAATAATCACTTAATGGGGTGTTTTCCCCACCCCACCCCAATCGACTTACTTTTGCCTAGGTAAAATGTGATTCAAAATTAACTTTTTTTTTCCAAAAGCAATATCAAACTGGATTTAGTAATTTCACCAATAGAATTTGGTGTTGCTTCAGTAAACCAAAAAAAAGTTGAGAAAAGTTACTACAAATAAGTTAAAACTGGGCGGTTTTCACAAATTGTTTAGGGGGCAACAACTATATGCACCAATCACCTAGTTACTAGCCTAATTCTAACATGCCAGACAGCTGCAGCTGGGATTCCTAATTACATTAAATTATTCGGGAACCCATTAGAATTCTGAAAACATTTGAAAATAAAAACTGCAGCCACTAATCCTCAAAGTAGTCCGACTAAACTAGCAAAATCTATCTTCATTGATGTACCAAAGCAAATCAGATCGACAGTTTTTCATGAGTCTATTAGTAATCAACTAAATTTAAAGAAAACAGTACGTATTGTAAGAATTTAATATCGAGTCCCATGTACACGTACAACAGAACATTCGAGGAGCAGCGCGTACTATGATCATCAACATCTCAATTAATTTGTATGAACTTCTGATCACAACTAATATTCAGGAGGATATATATTTGATTTTTTTTTTTTTTAAATCTTTGACAAGCTCATAGTTGAGGTTTGTTGTATACATTCAAATCAGCATGAGTATCTGTTGAGAAATCTGGTTTAATTAATCAAATTTCCTCCAAATCACAATTATGCAAGAATAACAAAAGAAATAATGGAAGAATGAAAACACAAGAAATTTACATGAAAACTGCTAAAAGGAGAAAAAACAACGGTGTTGTCAAAACAACCAGAGAAAAATATTCACTATATGAAAATTGTTACAACCACATATATTCACAATATTTTTCTCACATCCAAAAATTTCAAATACACCCAAGAGAATTTTTCTCAAACTTTTCTAAGCTCTCTAAATATAAGGAATTTTACTTCTTCTTGTGCTATCTTTTTAGTCTTTCTTTCAATGTCTTTTATAGGCATCCATCAACCAATTTGTTCCAAATTGGTTGGCCTAATTGTCACATATTTCCATCAATCAATTTAGTCCAAATTGGTTGTCACCAATCAATTTAATTAGGTCACCAATTTTTGACTCCTTTTATTTTTAATCATTTATTCCTAACAATCTCCACCATGATTAAAAAAAAAAAAAAATACAGCTACTACAATACTGTCTAATACCGACAGTCATAATTCTAAATTACAAGAATTTATCATGCTCCACCATAAAAGCATACCCACTTAGAATTAATTCACCAATTCTAAGAATTTCATCTCGGTTAATGTCGAAAAAACCTGCTAATAAATTATGGTGCAACTTCCATACTGACTTTCCAGGAAGCTCATTAGCCATCGACAACAATTCCACTACACACCTTGCATAACCATCAGCCAATGCCCATGTCAAACTTGTGGACCCGCTACTAATCACGTCATCTTTCATGACAACTTAATAGCTAACAACATGCCATGAGGACATATACAGCTCCTTACAGAAAGAGCTCATCATCTCCCATATCATGGTAGACATTATTAGCGGCGCCTTTAAACTTGGAGCTACTAGCCGAACCAGCTCCATCATTTTAGCAATTTTTCTTCACGTGCTTAGATTGCCCACACCCCCAACATATAACATGTTTTTTCATGGAATTCTTCTTCCAATCACATCCTTGACTTGTACTTGCCATAACCCAAAATTAATTCTCCCATCAAACTTCTCAACATCAACTCTGATGCCTGACATTTTTCTTACGTAACACAAACAAACAGTTAACGTATACATAACCGAAGCTCTGATACCACTTGTTGAGAAATCTGGCTTAATTAATCAAATTTCATCCAAATCACAATTATGCAAGAATAACAAAAGAAATAATGGAAGAATGATAATACAATAAATTCACGTGGAAACTCCCAAAAGGAGAAAAAATCACGGTGTTGTCAAAATAACAAGAGAAAAATATTCACTATATGAAAATTGTTATAACCACATATACTCAAAATATTTTTCTCACACCCAAAAATTCCAAATACACCAAGAGAATTTTTCTCAAACTTTTCTAAACTCTCTAAATATAAGAAATTTTACTTCTTCTTGTGCTATCTTTTTAGTCTTCCTCTCAATGCCTTTTATAGGCATCCATCAACCAATTTGGTCTAAATTAGTTGGCCTAATTGCCACATAATTTTCACCAACCAATTTAGTCCAAATTGATTGCCACCAACTAATTTAATTAGACAATCAATTTTTGACTCTTTTTTATTTTTAATCATTTATTTCTAACAGTATCCTTGTAACTTTGACTAAGGTATGTCCCGTATTTGATTGGAGGATACCTGATAAAAAAAATACATGCAGCAGTTCATTAGAAAAGTTGCCACAAAACTGAATTGGATACTTCCACACACACACACATATATATAGTTTTTAATTACATGACTGAATTGTTAAGATCGTATCTTGAAATTGCAAAGAGTTAGTGAACATTTTTGTAACAAGATTCATATGTGCACAATGCTCCAAACAACAGTTAGACAATGGTCTGAACAGAAATCAACATTGAAACATACTGATGTTGCGTGCACATCTAAAAAAAACTAAAACACATCATTTAAAAAAAAAAAAGAGTGTTTGCAGTTTTGATTGGTTCAACCACTTGATAAATGAAATATGATTGTGTACTTTTTTCATTATTCATTACCCAGTAGTTGTCCCCACAAGAAATCACTATATAAATTAAATTGGTTGTGATTGTATACAGCCTCATATTCATAATACCGAATATCCAGCCAAAAGATAAATCCTCTAACAAATAACGTGCAGTGATTTGAATAAATACCATCTCCGCCTGCTACACGATTGTATATTCATTTGTCTGTCCCCACTTTTAACATTGTTAGCTGCTAAGTGTGAATAGTTAAATATTTGTTAGTGTAAATAGTCAATATTTATTAGCTGCTTAATTCACGTCATATGCATGTTAACAGAGAAGAAATATTTAGTAAAAAATGAATTTTTCAGAGAAAGAAATGATTTTCCGTATTACTTCTTGTGTCCTTTGTTACATTATATTCAACCTATTTATAGACTTATAGTGCATTCTGGTGAGCACATTTACATGCTTGATTAGTGGCTTAATATAAGGAAATGAGTTGGCTTGTATGTGGCGTGAATTAAGCTGCTAACAAATATTGACTATTCACACTTAGCAGTTAACAAACATGATGAAGTCCTAAAACTTATGTTGAAACAAGAATTGCCATGTATCTATAATTAATTCATCAAAATGCAGTAACAATAAATTCAATCATGCTAACAAAAGTTTGTTATATCCACTTACTTAGTAGGGTTTTTTTTTTTGACTTGCAGGTGGGCAAGCATTCAATCATAACTAGAATCTACAAAATATGCGATCTGTCCCAAAAATAAGCGAGTGAGAAAATACAAATAACTTTGTTTAAAATAATTGTTAGCTGTATAATATTCTTAAAGTCAATAGTAGGTGTGTGAATATTAGTTTGTCAATGTTAGCTGATCTGTTAGTGTTAATTGTTAATGGTTGGTGATTTCTGAAGCTCTTTTCCTCCACCATTCATGGCTGTAATTGTGCAAATATAGGCTATAAATATGTAATGTATCTTGTAACCAATTCATTCCAAGACATACAGAAAACTTCATTTTCTTATTCTGTTAGTATTTTTTCTTAGTTAACATGGTATCAGAGCCCATGAAATTCCTTTGAAATCAAAATAAAGCTCTCTGAAATTTTATTTTTTCTGCATTTCTATTTAAAAATTTCTGTAGTTTTTCATTTCTCATGCACACGTCAAAATTTTTTTCTGATCACATCACCAGAAAGATCTTGAAATTCTAAGAATTCTGAAACAAACGAAGCTGGAATCGGAGCAGTAACGCGCCCTCACGCACCGATCAAGTAACTGAGAGTGGGCCTCACTCTCCTACTCGCCGGACGCGCCATCCAGAGGAAGAAGACGACCATGTCAGCTCCACATTAGCCACCACATCAGACAATAAGCCCAGTCAGCCGTCCAGTCGACCAACACGTAACCTGCCATGTCACCAGTCAGCAGCCCAGTCACTGCCACGTCATCGGCACGTCACTGACACGTTACTGCCACGTCACCGACACATCATCAGTAAAGAGCCAGTCGCTGCCACGTCATCTTCCATGTGTCATCTGTTAGTGCCACGTCATCCCATCAGCCAACCAGAGTTTGCCACGTGTCCTTCTGCTCGATTTTCTCAAACCAGTTGACTTTTGGTTTGATCGATCGGTTCAACCACTTCTATACCGATTTTCAGACATCAGACACCGGTTCCTAAGGTTTTCCAACCTTTTGATTCCATTTTTGCCATCAGATTCGTGAAATTCTCACTGTATCTTTGAGTTATGGAGAGAATCAATTCCACTCAACCTATTGTGACCATTCTAAATGGCATAAACTACAATCTTTGGGCAAATAGCATGAAAAGCTATCTTGTTGGTATTAAATACTGGAGAATAGTCACTGGAGGAACTTTCAAATCTGTCCGTATTCAAGATGAAACTGAATCAAAATATAATGATCGTCTTGATGATTGGGACAGTAAAAATCATCAGATCATTACTTGGTTCCGTAACACCTCAGTACC
>CATKHJ010501710.1:0-12038 GCA_949750685.1 Vernicia montana
TATGTTCATAATTTTTTTTTTTTTCAATTTTTGAATATGTTATTCCGCTTTATAGCAAACAGAAATATGCACAATTAAATGAATTAATATATACTAGACGCTAGCTTTTTGTAAATTATTTTATTAATTGTTTATGGAATATATGAAATGGAAGAAGGTGAATTAAAGAAAGGAACAATATCCCAAGAAGCCTTATGCTTAAAATCAATAACATGGGCATATTGACGCAACTCCACAAACAAAACAAGGGATTGACATTGTTTGCTGTGTGTCACGTTGATAGTCCAGCTCTTTTCGTCTCTTATTCTATTTTCCAAATTAACACTAATGCTTGCTCTAGATAATGTATATCAACAACAATGGATTATATATGAGACAAAAGTGGAAAAAGCTGAGAAAAAGTGTATTAACAGGAGGAAAAGTGTTTTATGTGAGAATGTGAAAATTGAAAAATATATTTATATTTAAATACCGTATTTTTATATCCAAATGCACTTTTTTTTTTTTTTTAGAAAATCAAAATCATTTATTAGAAGAAATATCTTTGACATGGCTATCAAGAACAAAAGAGGGAAGCGAAATAATCCATTCAAAACTATTTTCAAATCTAGCACCCTCTTTTGCCAACAAATGAGCAATATTGTTTGCTTCCCTAGGAACAAAATCTAAAAAGGTTTGATGATCTAACAACTTCTCAATATCAGATAAAACATAAGCCATTTGAGAAACATCACCACCAAGAGCCTTCAAACGATGAATCAAAGCTAAACAATCAGTCTCCACAAGTAAAGCCTCGGTCCAATGATGTTGAGCCCATTGAACGGCATTCTGAACACCCAAAGCTTCCATGATAAGAGGAGGAATTAAACTAGAAATTGGCATACAAATTGCAGCAAGACAGTTCCCATTTTCATCACGAAGAACAGCCCCTATACCTCCTCGTTGTGCTGGTGTATTATGGTCTTCATAACCAGCATCAACATTAAGTTTTGCTTGGCCCAAACCTAGTTTTTGCCATTGTTTTACACGCACAGGAGCTGCACCAAAGAGAAAGCTAGAGTTGGATTGTGTAACTTGATTAACATCCCGAACTGAACAAGGGATGCCATGGTTGCTTGCACAATTGCAGGTGGAAATGAAACATGGTCATCCCAAACAGCCTTATTACGTGACCACCAAATGGAGTCAAGAAGTGAAAGAAATTCAGCAAAATGATTTGGAGATAAAATTTGAGAAAGAGAAGTCAGCCAGAGCAAAGGATCCGTAGTAGCCATAATAACAGAATTTCCAAATGAAACCTGCTGCCACACTTGAGAAGAGAAGGAACATTGCTAGAACAGATGCATTTCAATTTCAGGAAATTGATGACACAGAGGACAAACATTATCAACTTGTACCTATTTGACCTGTAAATTATTATATCCAAATGCACTTTAATTGCAAAGTATTCACATAAGGGTAAATTATTATTTTGTCCATGATATTTAACTTAATTAATTAATTCGTCCCTGTTTTTTAAGAAACTAACTAATTAATTTTTCATATTTAATTCCGTCTAACACACTAGTTCTTCCGTCCATTTTTTTTATCTTTATCGTTAAAAAAATAAAAAAATAAAAAATATCACAAAATACACTCAGTTACAACCAATTTGGGTTTGGTTGTACAGAAATGAAGATGCTTTTTCTTCATTTGCACCGATTAGCCTTGCCATTGTCAGTCTTCGATATGCCATCATTGATCCTTCACCATTTGCCATCGTCGATCGAACATCTACTATCACCATTCACCGCTGCTATCGAAATCGACGTCAAACAAGATCCAGCATGATAAGGAATAAAAATGGCCTCCAATAGCCTAAGGACACATGTACACAGGGAGTCCCTATTTTTCTCTATAAATAGATAAAAGAAAGGTAAAGAAATGGCCTCTAGATCCTCACCTCAACTCTCTCTCTCTAGACCCTCTCTATTTTTCTCTATTAGCCTACTGACTTAAGCATTAGAGACTCCCCTTCGGGTCAGCCTACGAGGAGCCCCTGATCCTTCTTTTCTTTGTCTATAGGTCCTACCACCCCCACCCTCACCCTCATACTATGGGCTCTCTATCACAAGAAAGAGGTAATTTATTCCTCTTCAAAGCACAAGCCTAGATCACGCCATCTCTGGCGTTTGTCACACAGAAGCAGGAGCTCATCCGCCGTTCACCAGTCTAGTCCTCGCTAGGCGGTGCTGCTGTTATTGCCGTTGCTGCTCCCACTGCAGGTGTTGGTGGTGTTGCCACCTCCACCACTCTTGCTGTTGAGGAAAAGAAGGAACCAAATTTAGTAAATTAAATCAGGTAAAATTACTATCCATCTTTTGTTGGTGGTGTTTTCACTCCATTATTTTTAGTTTTGTTTTGCAAATTAGGTGAAAATTAGCATCCAAATTTGAACTAGTTAAATTCAATGTTTGTAAGAACTAATTTAAAGTATTTTAAAATGGATTTTTGATATCTAATTGAATTGGTTGGAATTCAGTGCTTGATTTGCTTGATTTGATGTAATTGAGATCAAACAACAAGCAGTTTATTTGTGGTTCATCTAATTGGATTTTCTTGATTTGCTAAATTTTAGAATAATTCACTAATTTGATCTTGCTTGTTGATCTAGCTCTGATGCATTAGATTTGTGGTTGAAGATAAATACTTAGTTTTGGTTAGGATGGAAAATTTAAGTGTAAAGAGGAGATATTTTAATCTTTTTATAGGATTTTAACGATAAAAATGAACCGAAGGACTAGAGCGTTAGACGAAACCAAACTTGAGGGATTAATTAGTTAGTTTCTCAAAAATACGGATGAATTAGTTAATTAGGTTAAAATTCAAGAACGAAATAATAATTTATCCTTCAAATAATATTCGAATATGTATAGTACTAAAAATAAACAACAATCAAATAATAATATTGTTCAACTATATATATATATGTGTGTGTGTGTGTGTGTGTGTGTGTGTAGTTGTTGGCTAGCTAATATTTTTTTTTTCTTCCAACAACTAACTCAATTTGTTGATAAAATAAAAATATCAATAACTGTTAGTTGTTAGATATCCCCAACAACTGTTATGATATGATTGGTTTAACTGTTATTGGTAACTATTAGTTGATAACTGTTGTAGATAGTTGGTAGCCGATGGCTGATAGCTGAAAAATATAATCGTTTGACAAAATTTTGCTAGTTGTTGTTATTGAAATATTAAATGACGATTAAGGGTGTAGTTTATTTTTAATATATTATTATGTATATTAGTTATTTTCTTAATGTATAATATAAATTGCAAGAATAATAAAATTAGTGGTTGAAAAATTATAATTAATTATTTTATTATATAATTATATTTTTTTCATCTAATTATGAATTTGATAATTTTACAAATATTATTTATAATATTTTAATAATTATTTATTATCATTATAGTTATATAAAAATCAATTTGAATAAATATTTTTATCAATAATAATTTTTTATATGGGGTAAGATAGTGTAAATTTAAATCAGCTACCATCTGTTAGGAAAAAAAAAATAACCCTAAAATGAAACTTTTCAAAATAGCACTCCGAACAACTATCAACTATTATTTTATTTTCTTTATCAAATGAGTTGACTTAGCTGTTGGGAGTTAAAAAGCTATTAGCTAGCTCCAATAGCTAAGTGGGTGTTTGACAAAATTTTTTGATACAGATGTTAGCTTTTTGGTTCTTAACAGTTATTTTAAATTCATTTATTTTTTTATTATTATTTTTTATAATAGTTGTTAAGTAGTCAAACAGTTGCCGTTTATAAAAGCTCCACTTTGGAGCTTTTTGAAACAACTCCTACTTATTTAAATAAAAAGACTAAATTAGTCTATTAAAAAATAACATTTAAATAAAAAGATAATATTAATATTTATTTTTAATGGTCATAAAACATATTAACAGCAACAGCTAACAATAATTTTCCAAACACTTAATAACTATCAACTATCAACTATCAGTTACCAACTAACAGCTATCAATTATCAGTTAATAGCTATCAGTAATAGCTAACCGTTAACAGCTGCTACAAACAACTAAATCAAACAGGGTCTAAACCAAACACCCACTTAATTCTAATAGCTTCATTTTACAACTTTTTTTTCTATCAACTGATAGTTGATACTATATGTAATACCCCATGTTCTGATTGGTCATAGTAGACATTTGAGGATGATCAAGGATAGACATTGATGACGAAGGTATGTGTTGGAGACTTTATGGATAAGACAAGATTGGTGACAAAAGTGAGAATATATGAAGATTGACTATAGAAACGAGGATAGATCATAAAACGAACCTACATGGGAGATGATAGAAATGATGAGAGACATGACATGAAGATGAATATGTATGAGTTAATTGATAAGAAAAATCTATTTAATAGACGAACGTAATGCAAAGTATGATGAGTGAAGAATTCGATGCTAGCAGGCAAATAGATCGGTTCGATTTAGCGAGATAAGTGAAGCGAACATGTGATGAGCCTAGGACTTAATGACTAAGCCGAGGATGCTCAAAGATTACAAAGAGAATCAAGTAAGCTTATGCTAGATGAGACAAGGACGAGCTACAGACTCGATGGTAGGGCTTAGACATCAGTATATGTTTGTGAGGAAGAAATGGTAGATTCAATAATAAGGCTTCAGTGTCTTAGATCTTTGCGAAGCAAACCAATGAGTTTGAAAGTGTATAGAGCAAGATTTAAGATATTGTATTGTAACAAATAAGTGAGAATCAAATGGAAAGTTATCTAGCACTGACAGTTTTTCTTCAGACCATTAATGATATTTTCTTTTCCAAGAAAAAGTTATTGTCTTAATAAAAGTTTACGTTTCCAAGGTGAACTGTCTTTTCCCTAAATATTGTTGACCAGCTTTATGTCTTTTCATAACAAAAGTCATAATTGTTTCTTCCCTATTTAAAGCCCCAGAAATCGATCAGTTTCTTTTTTAACGGTTACTCTCTCTCTGAAATCTTAAATTCTGAGCTTCTCTGTAGAACTCAATGGAAACCGACTAAACAACCCAAAACTCTTCCATTCTAAGTCTTCTTCAAAGAAAATAACAAATCTTCATATGAAACCTAAAGATTTAATGGGTCGATGATTTTTTCAGTTTTCTTAAAAGAGCTCCAAGTGGGTCTGAATCATAGATTTGTGGATTCGGTGAGCCCAAAGATGAGCGGAGCCGAACTTGATGATGATCAGAGCCTAGGTAGTGATGCCTTGATCTGGAATGATCAGGGAGTTATTGGGAGCCATTGGTGGAGATCTTGATAATGATGATTCTGATATTTGGCCCTAGTGTATATGATGATGGTGATTTGGTCTTGTTGGAAATCCTCTCTATTGGAGGAAATGGTACCAGAAATGATGGAAAAATTAAGAGTGGAAAAGGAACTAGAGGAATGATTGGAGGATATAACAAAGTGGTAAGATTATAGGAATGTAATTCTTATCATTTGTAAGCTAAAGAAATGCATAAACAATACGATGAAAACCCCTCATTGCATTTCGTTAAAAACCATTCCTTTGCCGACCTCTTTTAATAACAGTATTTTCGTTAGTATTATTGTTACCATCACCTTTGGTGAGTAACTTAATATTGTATTTCCTTTTAAATTCTATCAAAAAATGAAATCGGCAAAGCCATTTAGGCTTAAGCCAATCTTCTATAAAACGAGGTCATTCAGACCAAAGCTATATTGTTATAAACTAGATAGTCTTGATTGTAATCATATTCAATCTATTGTAATCGTAGCTAATTCTTTTGTAATAGACGAAGGTCATTCAGCCTGTAGTTATTCTATTGTAATCCAATCCATTTGGGCTAATATTATGAATTAAGTAATATGAAAAGTTTTCTTTAAAGTATTATTTCTATTTATTATTGAACGTTAAATTGACAAAACGCTCAACTAATTAGGGTATTCATTAGACCAAGTACACTGGTGATTCGACTGACCGAGTCTATAAATTAAGTCAGACGTATTCTCGCAAACATGCGAAGATGTTTCTTAGGTAAATAGCAGTCCATAATTGTTACAAAAAGCATATGAGTTTGCTCCAATGTGCCTTCAATTGTTTATTATGTATACCACGATGGTATTATGATGGTGCTACAAATGACGGAGACTTTTGATTTTATGGTTCATCTACCATTAGATCTTCGATGGATAATGAATGTGAGGTTTGTAGTAATGTGGAAAAGAACTCGACTCACGAATGCATGTTTCTGTCAATTTCTATGAAAATATGTTATGAAAATATCTTCAATATCTATGATCCTTGAATCTTACTGTAATGATTCTGTATCAATATTATGATATATAATTTTTTTCTATATTGCTTATTTATGAATTTCTTGTTTCTAATGCATTTCTTTGTTTTTATTGAGTTGACGGCTCACCACATCGTCTGTCGATTTCATAATTTAACTTAGAAGTTTTCAGGCAGTCTTGGAGGTATAGAAGATGAAGGGCATAGCCTCGTTCATTAGCGAAGAGGCTCTTGCAATTTATGAAAAGGAAGGTATTCGGATTAGAATAGTACTTAGACATAGAATGGCAAGTCTTAACTTGTAATATTCGTAATTGTAATAGGAAGAGTGTGAATTGTAAGTAATGATCATGTAACAAAGTGGTTTATATGAATAAAACAAAGAAAATCTTTTCTACCTAAGTTTCATTCTTTTGACTGTATATATATATGATATGGCCCACATAAGTCTTCACTTATACGAGCATAATTGTTCAAGATATTAGATTTTAAGCTTGTATGGGTTCTGCGAGGTGATCGGTGACCTTAAACCTACCCATATCCTAGTATCGTCGCTCCTCAATAAAGCTAGTGTAATGTAGTACGAGCAGCTCATTGACGAGCGAAGGTTAAGATGAGGTTATACCGAGGACGGGGCGTGACAGTAGGACTCTAGTGTGATATTTGTAATAAAAGTACAATTTTATATTTGTTTTAATTATTAAATGATATTTTCTAGGTATAATAAATTTTTAGGTTAATAATAATATTTTATTTTACGTAAATACATAATTACTACTAGTTTTGCAAATGATTAGTAACGGATCTAAAATCTGATACTAATTTAGAAAAGGATTAGTAACGGATTGGTGGTTGCTAATTTGGTTTTCATTTGAAGATAAGAATTAGTACAGATTTAATAACGGAAAATTCGTTACTAAATTAGTAACGGATTTAAGGATTTAACCACACCCCTTTTGGTAATGGATTAGATCCGTTAGTAACGGATTCAAAATCCATTACTAAGGATTTAACCACGCCCCTTTTGGTAATGGATTAGATCCGTTATTAGTAATGGATTTTGCCGTTACTAATCCGCATTTTTTTTGTAGTGACCAGTTATGCCACAGGTCAAGTACGGGACGAGTTTTGGCATACTCATATCTTATCCGTCTTATAGTGGGACAGGGCACAGATACCCATTTATCTTTCAAGAGTAAAAATATATATATTTATACAAAAATTATATGTTTATAAAAAAATATATAATATATTTACATAAATATATGTATAAAATGTATTATTATGTATATTTTACTTGAAATAAATAATTCTAATATGAATAAATATATGTAAAAAATAAATTTTAAAAATATTATATATATCTATGTATATTAAAATAATATATATATAATATAAAATATATAAACGGGTGTGCGTGGCGGATTGGCCAATACCCACTCCATCCTCATTAGGATTAAATTTTGCAGTACCCATAACGTATCAAAATGGTCGTTCCTACCAACCTCCAACTATCTACACCTTTCAGCTATTATGCACATAAACCAAACAACCTTTAAGTATGATAATATTAGCATAGATACTATATGTATACTTACATTTAGTAACGGTCATCATAGATAACTATAGAGTGAGAAATAATTAATTTGGAATTTAAATCTTAATACAAAATCAAATTACTTGTGACATCTTTTTTACTTAAAAAATATTATTATAATAGCTCACTCGGAACACATAATAGTCATCCACTAGTGCATGGATTGGAGGCAATAGTATGTAGCCTTTTCCTTACATTTTATAAAGAGACTATTTTTCTCCACCTCAAACCTATGACCTACAGTAACTAGTGTTATTAAAATTGAACCGGATCGGTTAAATTTAGAACTGGCTACTAATCCGATTTTTAAGTTACAAAAAATTGAAAAATCATTTAACTAAAAAAATTAGTCCGAACCGAAAAAAATCAGTGAACCGGTCAGACCGAAATTTGCAAAACGAAACCGTTTTGAACTTAATAAAATTAAAAAAAAATTAAAAAAAAAAAAAAAGAAAATGACAAGAATTAAATCGAACCATTCTAATTGATTGAATCGTAAACCGACAGAAAAATCAATTCAGCTTCCGGTTTAATTTTAACAACATTGACAGTAACTAACACTATGTTTGGGAAGAGGAGAAAAGGCGAGGAATGAAAAGGGGTGGGAAAAAGGTTTTTCACTTGTTTGGAAAAATGGGAAAGATTGGAGAAAGAAATGTTATTTCTCATGGGCCCACTAAAATATATTCCTCCCATTTTTTCAGTAAAAACTAGGGAAAAAAATTTTTAATTATATTTATAAATAAAATTACATTTTTAACCTTATTTTCATTTTCTAATCAAAGAAAAAAAATGATACAATAGTAATTTTATTTTTTTCTCTATCTTTTCACTCCCTCACCTTTCACCACCTTTTCAAATAATGTGGAGAAAAAATTTTTCTCCATTCTTTCTGTTCTTTTCCTCACTTTTCTTTCTCCATCCTTTTTTTCTCCACCCAATTTTTTTTCCAAACATAGTGTGAAACAACTTTTTTATTAATAAAGAAAAAGAAATAAAGGAAAGAGACTGGAGGAATAATAAGAAACCTAAAGTGGCAAAGAGCAAATGATAAAAGCAAGCTATCTAAGTTGCAAGTAAGAGTACGTAGTATATTGCAAAAGATAACCTAAAAATATTATGAAAAGCCAAAAATCTTATTCTCTCAAAGAAAAGGGCAACTGAATTTTGCTTTTTGATTCTTTTAATCCAATTTCAGAAACACCAATCAAAATCTATAAATAGAACCCCTCAAAATCATTTCAACCACCACAAGCACATAATTTTTATACCAAGAAAAGAAAATGGCACTTCCAAAGACTACTCATCATCAGCTTATTTTAGCACTTATTTTCATTTTCTTTACCTCAACTAATTCTTTAGAAACTACAGCAATTAGCACTCACAATGTGTTAAATTATGGAGCCAAACCTGATGGTAGAACTGATTCAACCAAGGCTTTCCTTGCTGCTTGGATACAAGCCTGTAGTTCCAGAAATCCCACCACCATTTATGTGCCGCATGGGAGGTTCTTACTAAGGAATGTAGCTTTTCACGGCCAATGCAAGAATAATGCTATTCTCTTCCGTATAGAAGGCACAATTGTTGCTCCAAAAGATTACCATGTAATTGGATATGAACAAAACTGGCTTTTGTTCGAGAATGTTAATGGAGTTTCGGTTTCTGGTGGAATTCTTGATGCACAGGGTACTGGCTTGTGGAATTGTAAGGCCTATTCCAAGCATTGCCCCAGTGGAGCCACCGTATGTACATTCATAATTTTTGTTCTTTTTTTCAATTTTTTTATTTGGCTCCTACTTAGATTCAAACCCGATCGATCATAATTTCATAGTACTAAAAATTATTCTATTACCATTAAACCAAATGCTAATTGATTAATATTTATTCTATAAAAGAAAAGTTTAGGCATTAAACTCGTAAACATTTTAAATTTTAGTTCAAGATAAAAGTGTTATACAAACTAAATTCTCAAGAATGATAATTTATCTATAAATAAAGACCTCAATATATTTGGTTATTAAATATGATGATTTTTTTATCTGTATCTAAATGCAGTCATTGCGCATTAGCAATTCGAGGAATATCGTGATAGAGGGATTAACATCAGTGAACAGTCAAATGTTTAATATTGTAATCAATGGCTGCCGGAATGTGAAAGTGGAAGGGGTTAAAGTCTCTTCCTCAGGCCAAAGTCCAAACACAGATGGCATTCATGTGCAATTGTCAAGTGCTGTTACAATCCTCAATTCTAAAATTGGAACTGGTGATGATTGTATATCAATTGGTCCTGGTACCAATCATTTGTGGATTGAAAATATTGCTTGTGGGCCTGGCCATGGGATCAGGTATATATATTTGTGTGATTGAGTTAATGTACTTTAAAAATACAATCATTCTAAAACTCATAATTAAATTTATAATGTACTAAAGCAGAGACTTGTTCTTTGTTCTGCAGCATTGGGAGTCTAGGCAAGGACTTTCATGAGTCTGGTGTGCAAAATGTGACAGTTAAAAGGGTCATATTTACAGGCACTGAAAATGGGGTAAGAATAAAATCTTGGGCAAGACTCAGCAATGGTTTTGCAAAGAACATTTTCTTTCAAGATGCTGTTATGATGAATGTCCAAAACCCAATTGTCATTGATCAAAATTACTGCCCTCACCATAAGAATTGCCCTCATCAGGTAAAATATTTTTTAAGGTTTTGTCATTTATTATTAATTCTCACATCAATATTAGTTCTTTGGATTTGGCATTTAACAACAGGCTTCAGGAGTTAAAGTTAGTGATGTGACATACGAAAACATCCATGGAACATCAGCAACAGAAGTTGGAGTGAGATTTGATTGTAGTAAAAGGAATCCATGCTCTGGCATTAGACTACAAAATGTAGTCCTTACTTACAAGAATCAACCTGCTGATGCATCATGTAACAATGCTGACGGAACATCTTCTGGCTCGGTCCTGCCTGCAAGCTGCCTATCAGAAACTATAGATTATATAGTTCAGAAAGTGTCATCTTCCAATTTTATTGGTTGAAATAAGAGATTATTATTAAAATGAAAAAAAAAATTATGTATTTGGTTTGTGAAACTTATTTAATGTTGACTGTGAAAAAATGTTTTTGATTTGGCTTTATCAACAGCATTGTTATGTTACAAATGCTCTACTGACTACTCCCTTTAAAGGAAAATTATTGCCTACATCAAAAGTGATGAAAATTCTTGTATTTAGTGTAGTGGTGGTGCATACCCGGTCTGGCTCAGCTCACTCAGATTTGAGTTGGCCCAATTAGGTCCAATTCAACATAAAGAAGAATCTGGATCCGAACTCAGGTTTTGAATTCAAGTTTGGGTTGTAGTCGGGTTCAGTTTGGTTTGACAGAATTTTATATTCAAAATTTCCAATTAGACAAAATTTTAGGTCACCCAGAGTTGGGTTTGAGTTTAGGGAAGGATCGAAGTTGGATCATCCCTAATCCAACTCAGACTCAAACCGGATTCCTCCAGTCTTATGTTCGAATCGAATCCGACCATCCATTGGACCAAGTCCTAATCCAGGTTAAAACAAGCCCGATTCCAAGTAATCCCAACCCGCTAACGAGACTAATCTAGTTAGGACTCATGATAGGTTTTCTATATATATATATTTCATGTGAGCTACTAACCATGAATTAATCACTTCCATCCCAACATTTACGAGATCCAAATAAAATACTATATGTTAATAAATATTTCAAAGTTTTATTGCTAAGATATTATCTTAAAAATGTATAACACAATTAACCCTCTAATTATATAAAAAAAAATATTATTATTTTACAAAAATCTTAGAAAACAGAAAAATACAAATAATTTTTCAATGGGTAAGTTTAAAAGAATTGCATTTCATTATAATTATTATTAATCGTGAATTGATATGTCATTTTTTTTCCCTATTTTTTATTTTTACCAATCCAATCGTGAATTATTTTATTTAAATTAATCATGTTAAATATATATATATATATATAAATACATAAATGAGAATTTAATTTAAAGTGTATTTATATTGTAAAGTGGCGCTTTATAGTTAAACAATCTCTTAGGCTATATTTGGTTCATAAA
>CATKHJ010501758.1:0-14806 GCA_949750685.1 Vernicia montana
ATATATATATATATATATATATATATATATATATATATATATATATATATATATATATATATATATATATATACAATCATTCCAATGTGAATTGTACTTTTTTTTTTCTTCTTTATTTTAAATTTGCTTCAAAATCCCTCAATTTTATATGTGTTTATATAATGATTATTCTCTTTTATATATATATATATATATATATATATATATATATATATATATATATATATATATATATAATCCCTCAATTTTAATGCAACTCCTTAGCTAAATAGCTATAGGCTTCCTTTCTGCTTCCAATTATATTTAGCTTCAATTACTTTTTATAATCTGAAAACAATATTAATACTATTGAATCAAATAAACTTTTTTAAGACTCCTTGTATTAAGCAAGTTTTATTTATTTATTTATTTATTAAGTATATCAAAAACTTTTAAATTATCATAATTTAAACCATGATATTTTATATTATAGTACAAATAAATATGTTTATAGGTCGAATTTAGATGAATTTTAGCCGAGCTCAACAGACTGATATATATATATATATATATAAAGTTTTACCCTTCCAAATTAACTAATTTTAGCCTAAACAAATAAAATTATACAAACATGAATTCTATAAAGTAGTGTACTCGAGTGTTAATTTCTTGCTTTTAATTAAAATTTGTAAAAATACTTATTCATTTGTTGTTTGATAATGAATTTCATTTTTTTAAAATATAATTATTGTGATCTTGAAAAAAAAAATATAATTTTTACATAATCACTTATCAATGTCTTATGAAATAACTTAAATATTTTTTTTTTTCATAAATTTGAATTTAATTAGAATTCAAACTCATGAAAATGACAGTCTCCCTAAATCAACGGCTTATTGGTAATGTTTATTTTTTTTTTCAAACTGAAGGACTATAATCTTTGATCATCGATCTTGAATTTCAATTCAAAAGAAAAAATAAAACAGAAAACATACTAGAAATCAAAATATTAGACCAAACATTTGGCTAAAGCTAAGGTGGAGTTGGAGGTCACAAAACCAAGTAAATGCATCATAATTGGAGGACCAATCAATGTTTTTGTTTTTTTTTCCACACTTTTGTCTGGCGACATTTCCTATGTGTCCTTGCTTTGACAAAATCTATAAATGATGTAATTTTATTAAATTAAAAAAAATTGATATATAATAATAATGATAATATCATTACCATTTTATTATCAGTTAATTGATCAAATATATGTTTTTCTAATGAAATTATTTATTTGGAGTTTACATTCTAATGATTTATTTTTTAAAAATAATTATAAAGGCTAAAAAAATATTAATATTTATTTGTATGCAATATAAAAAATAAAAAAAAAAAAGTAAAATTATTATTTTGTTATTTTAACTTGAAAATATAAATTGTGTGTACGTATGAGGAGACAAGTTGTTATCACCATCATTCATTTAATAACTAATTTAGAATTTTCTTTTATTTCTTTTTTAATATTGAAAATAACTAGTATTTATTAATATTAATGAAAATTAAACTTACGATAGAGTGGTCTCATCTTACTAAATATCAATATGCAGTGAGCATGTAGACAGTAGAACTAGAACTTCAACTAAATAAATATATATATATATATTTGGCAAAAAAAAAACTAAAAAAAAATGATAAAAAGTTAAAAACAATATTTCAATTAGAACTCCCACTTTAATTATCCTTTTTTATTTTTTAATTTTTTGGAGAAATTTGCACTAATGCTTGAGTTTAAGATCTATATGCATATTATTACCTTGTAATTTAACTTATAATTTTCATGTATGTCTAAACATAACTTAATAACGAAAAATTATCACTTATACTGGATGTATACGTTAATTTAATGAAATAAGAATTTATAAAGAAAAAAGAATATAAGTATCTTTTCACTTAATAAAAAAAATAAAAAAATTATATTAATTAAAATATCTCATTACTTATTACTTAAAAAAAAAAAAAATTTAATAACAAGTGTATATGCAATGGAACAACAAACTTAGGTTAGATTTCCCTATACCTAATGCTAAAATTATATAATTTCCCTAAAAAAAAATTTAAAACATATAATAAAAACAAATTAACCTCCTAATTTTTGCAATACAAATTTATCTTTTTCTTTTACACTCTCATCCTCCTCTGTCATCCACTACGTTCTCAGCTACCTTTTCAACTACCATAACCTCTCTCTCTCTCTCTCTCTGTCTCTCTGCTTTCCTCTGTTTCTCTCTCTGTTTTCTTCTGATACCCACAAATCCCTACAATGTCGGAACCCTTCACTTCCTTAAGCTCTGACCTTACAGAGCTAATACTCTCCCACCTCCCTATCCCTTCCCTCCTCCGTGCCTCCGCCGTCTGCAAATTCTGGCATTCTCTTGTTTCCGCCCCTTCTTTCCCTTCCCTCCCTCACCACCACCTTCCTTGGTTCTTCCTTCATGGTCTTCACAACACCTCCTCCAAGAACAACCAGTCTTTCGCCTTCGATCCCTCTTCTAATTGTTGGTTTCGTCTCCCTTCCTTTCCATTCCCTTCTCATGATTTCATTGGTTCTAATGGATTTCTCTTTTCCACTGCTCCTTCTTCTTTTTCCTTTTCCCCTGTTCTCAAACCCCGTTGGAAATCCACTTCTCCTCTTCGATTTTCCAGAATCAATCCGCTTGTGGGTGTTTTCTTTAATCATAATAAAGCTTCTCAATCATTCAATTCCTTATTTTCCAAGCCCCAATTTATTGTTGTTGGTGGTGTTAGATTTATTGGTAATTTGGTCGACATTGAGGATCGATTGGCTGTTGAGATATATAACCCTTCTTGTGATTCTTGGGATATTTGTCCTCCTTTGCCTGCTGATTTTCGCTCTGGTAATTCATCTCAGACTTTATCTTCTGCCCTGTTCAAAGGCAGATTTTATGTCTTTGGAATATACACTTTCTTTGTTTCTTTTTTCGATTTGGATAATCTTGTTTGGAGTCAAGTCCAAACATTGAGGCCACCTGGTGTGCTTTTTGCATTCTTGATTGCTTGTCAAGGAATGCTTGTTTTAGCTGGTATGTGTAATGGGCCACGAGGGCCATCTTTCAATTTATGGAAGATTGATGAGAAAAGCATGGAATTCAGTGAAATTGCGATTATGCCTCAGGATTTGCTTTATGGGTTGGTTGATATCGAGGAAGATGATAAGTTTGCGAGCTTGAAATGTGTTGGGATGGGCAATCTTATTTATGTGTTTAATGAGGAGTATCATAAGAAGTATCCTGCTTGTATTTGTGAGATTATCAGCGAGTCTGGTAAATGTAGCTGGAGGAGAGTTCCCCAATTGCCATCACCTGTTAATAAGTTTCACAAAGTTATCAGTTTTTGTTCTATGGTTTTGCCACACAATGTTTTTCTGGATGAAGAGGAAGAAATTGGACTGGTGGAGCCTATGTCTGATGATTGATTAGCTTGTCTATATGGTATGCCTAGATCCTGTAATTCAATCTTTCCTTTTTGTTTTTCTTGTTTTATTGTCTTAACCCATTTAGCATATCCTTTATCATTGTTTTAAGTAAAGGTTATTTCGATGATCCTTGAATTATCTTTATTTTAGTGAATAGGCTGTAGCAATTAAATCTGATTATGAATATGGCTTTTCTCAGAATCACACCCTCATAAAATAGCTACTTGTCTTAGGCTTCGTTATTTCTGATTAAGTTACTTGTTTTACCATGTTCTTGGGTGCATTCTGATCAAGGATAAAGTTATCTTCATCCTATATGATCTATTGAATGTCATACATACAGGAATACAATATTCTAATATAGTGTCATCAAATAAAGTCAAAACTTTTACTTCTGTAGATATGGCAGGGTTGGGTGTTATTACAAATTATTAGCAGGCAAATGTTTTCTTAGACTGGAACTGGCATTTTGCTGCACCTGCTTTCTTTTCCTTTATCTTTTGGTGCAAAAACTTGACTTCACCACTCACTGTCCTAGTCATATATATATTGCTACTGAAGCATTTCCAAATTTTTTTAAAATTTCCAGATTCTCCATGTATACGCCTGAAAATCTTTTGGTGTATATTATTTGTTGGCTTGAAAATCTGATGTCATAACTAAGATTTATGAAAGGTTTTTATCGAAATATGTCCTTAATACTTTGTAGGCAGTTGTTGATGTCTGAATATATTTACTTTTCTGGAGACTTGTTAATCATTTCGGTTTATCTCATAAAAGGTACTTGTTGATTTAACTTCGCTTGGTCATCATAAACTGTTTTCCTCTGCAACACTTGCAAGCCTTATTTAGTGATAACAAGATACTCATATTAACTGTTTCACTAATTAGAGTTGTGATTGAATGGGGTTACTTGCACCAGAGTCTTATGGAACAAACCAGTTTTTGTTAAATGCAAGTTGAAGGGTGTAATTAATGCCCTTGCTTGCAGCTTTCCTTACCATCAAGGCAATCTGAGTCTACTAAATATTTATTTTGATCACTTTGTGTCTTTACTGAGGGAATAATTGTCGGAAAAATGAGGTGACTATAACTACTACAGCTATCAATTAGTTTTAAATGAAAGTTAAAATCACTGTAATTGGATTTAATGATCAGCCATTTGGAAAACTTCCAATTGGTTGGTTTGATTTCATTTCTTGCCCTCCCAAAGCCCCAAGAAATCTTAGTTATTTTGGACTAACGAGTAGCCTTTTCCTTGAAGTGGCCTTGAAGCTTCCTTACCTATATTTTGCCTGACAATAAAGGTCTTTATTTCTTTCAACTCTGAACTCTTTTTTTTATTGTCTTCTTATATGTTCTCAAGTTTTGTTGGTTGTATTGGAAATGTGGTTGCTAATTAGAGTTTGTGAATTGTAATGTTTGGATTCTGTATGATTGTCGAGATCTACGATAACTACTGTGAGCAGATTGTTTAAATTGCATATTTGTGGGCCTTGTATTGTGGTCTGAATATCAGTCATCAAATATTAATGATTTATAAGTTAGTCAACCTTTTAGGCTACTATCTTAGATTTCACATGCAAAAATTTATATTTTTTCCAACATGTTGATATCTACAGCATGAATGTTGTATCTCTTATCACCAAGCTTTCTGGAACCAGCAAGCTGATGTAGAACCAAGGAAAAAAAATGTTGCAAAAATTTATAAGTTAGTCATCAAATATTAATGATTTATAAGTTAGTCAACCTTTTAGGCTACTATCTTAGATTTCACATGCAAAAATTTATATTTTTTCAAACATGTTGATATCTACAGCATGAATGTTGTATCTCTTATCACCAAGCTTTCTGGAACCAGCAAGCTGATGTAGAACCAAAGAAAAAAAAAGCACAAAAAGAAGATAACTAATCTTTTGAAAGTTCAATATTCTTATTCAACCATTGGTAGTAAACTAATGACTAGACTCCGATTAGGACACTTCCAAAATAAACCTTTTTAGTGTAACAGGAATAGGAAAACTAAGAAAATTCCTCATATAAATAGTGTTAAAGTTATAATTTTCCTGGATATAAAATTTTTAAATAGAACTCCTGAATGGAAAAAGGTTAACATGAATACCTAAATAATCAAACTTGTTGAGTGATAAAAATAATGCCAAATATCTTTTCACTTGTCCCATCATTTTCCTGCAGTTGTAGAAAACTCAATCTCAAGTTTTTGATGTGTCCAAGGCTTGAATTGCATTGAACAAGTAGTATGGACTTTGGACCCCATAACACTTTCTTGTTTGTGGAAGAATTGATTTTATTGGAACTTTGTAACTCTTAATCTACTCATTTTATTGAACAAGCTCATCTTTTCTACTCATTTGCTACAGAAATTTTCTCCTTTGTCTAATTCTGACCCGTTCTTGTTTTTATCAAATATCATGTTATATTTGTCACCCTTTGGCTATTGCATGTTATGAGAAATCATTAGTAATTTAGTGGTATTTTGTGCTAATTATTCTAGTTAGTAATATCTCTAAATTCTACTAGTATAATTTCTAATTCTTGAAAACTAATTTGACAGACAGGTATATCCCAGACTCGAAATACATATATACAGAAATTTCACTTGTTCTTTTAGAAAGATGATGTAAATATTGATCTGCCAGGGCTTGCTTATCAGTAAGAAAAGGACAGCAGCTTGTACTCAGCAATTCATACACAGAGAGCATGAAATTGGACAAGGGCAGGCGTGTTCATGTTTCAATCCTTCAAGACTTCTCCTACGCGGGCATCGATAAACTTAAAGCTGCTTATTGATTAAATTACAACTCAGAATTGTAAGATGTGAATGAATTATCTGATGCACAATATTAAATTTTAGCTTATATATTCTCTTCTGTAAGTGTTTTAAAGAGAACTAAACATGCAATGTTTATTTACCCCATAATATATATTATACACTTGTTGTTTAGCTTGAGTGGCCTGAGGTTTACATTTAACCATTGTCACAGATTCACAGTATTAAGAGATATGAAGATGACATGGTTTGTCTTTTGGGATATATATATTTTGAGGAAGCTTTTGGGATTTTATATTTAACATAATTCATAGCATATAATTTTGCTACTTGGAAAAGGGAAAAAGATTTCCTGGTAGACCACTGTTTCTGTTTTTTCTTTTATTGATTTTTTTAGCCAGAAAATTTTAATACTCATTGTCCTTTCTTTTTTGTTTAGCTTTTCTGAAAATTATTGACAATTATAAAAAAATATATATATATATATAATTAAATTATATGATTAAGTTGAATTTTTATAAAATCATGCCACTTTTAATGATTTTAAAATTTTCAAAATAATTAATTTTTTAAATTAAAAAAATAAAATTCTATCAATTATACTTTTATATGTTAATTGAATTGAATTGAATTTTTGTAAATTTTAAGTTTCCAAATGATAATTTAATGAATTCAACTATTAAAAAAATAGTTGAAAATTTTAAAATTTTATAATTAAAACATGTTAAATTTACTTATAAATAAAAATTAATTAATTTTTTTTAATGTAATACTATTTTTAACAGCAACTTAAATAAAATTACCAATTTAGATGCCCACCTTTGCAAAAATTGACAATTTTTTAAATTAGGGGTTATGTCTTGAACATGTTTGCTAACAGACAGGGCTCAATTGGGCTTTCAGGCCTATTTATTTGCAATCCCCACCCAATTGAATTTAGTTTATCATTATTATTATTATTACTCTTAAGGCCAACTGTCCCTTCCTTCTTTGGGCCCAAGAAAAGCCAGAAAAAGAAAAGTCCATTCTCGCTGACTCACGAACCAATATTAAACCTTAGTCCACCAACACTAACCAATCACTACATTACGTGAAAATCACGAGCAATAGCAACAAGTGAATGCGAGAATGTTGGAGGACCCAATAAGGAAGTGACCCAAAAGGCTGATTTTAAAGGGGCTGAATTGTTGTAGAGGTTTTGTTTTAGCCCTTTTACTAATTAGTAATTATTCTCTCTCTCCTCTCAGGGTTTTAAAGAAAGGGTTTTTCTCTCTCTACTACTTTCACTTTCTCTCTCTAAAACCAGCAAGAAGAAAGGACTATGGATAGATACACCAGGGTTGAAAAACCAAAGCCTGAATCTCCGATAAATGAGAACGAGATCCGAATCACCTCCGGTGGTCCTGTCAGAAACTATATCAGCTATGCTACTTCGCTTCTACAGGTACCTTTACTAATTTCTCTTTATTTTATGTTTTTTAATGTATACATATGTTTTGCTATTTTGGGTTGTTTTCAATTTTATTTTTTTTTCAGAGTACTGTTGGGTGGTTTTTTGATGGGTTTTGATTAATTTGGATTATGGGTTTTGTTGGGTTTTTCCTCAGATTGTGCTTTGTTTGATTTTAGGGTTTTTCTACCTTTTTATTTTGTGATGGGTTTTTAGTGATTTTTTCAATTTGCTCTTTTCAGCAATAATTAGGGTTTTCTCCTTGAGTTTTTAGTTGAGGATTGGTTTTCTCTACAATGGCTTTGGTGTTTTGGTTGTTTGCTATTCATTTTTTTTATAGCTTTCTTATATGGTACTATTAACAAACAATATAATGGGTGAGGAGGATTAGGACTTTGAAATAAGAGATTCACCATGCTTTGGAAGTAAATTATGAATGGGCGCTTGGATATGGAATTTATCTTAAATATGTTGTATCCTACCGCCTAGAAATTCATAGCTACAGTGAGTGAACAGTGACTCCCTCCTATACATTTTGTGTATTAGAATTTGGTATAATGTGGAATGAGGGGCTTGAAATTAACATTATACTAGTGTAATAGCTCATTACATGTTTTATAGGTTTTTGGTGGTGGTGTTGTTCGTCCTGACTAGATGGTAATTCTTGGTTGAGCAATTCATTTATACAATTTTTTATCTTAAAGGATGTTTACCTTGGGTAGAAAATTGCTAGTCTGGCATCATTTTCATCGGATTAGGAATATGATGTTTTCAGTACTAAACTGGCAACTTTTGTTTGATTGACCCAAAGGTCAGACATGAGTGATATTAGGCAGTTGCATATGGTGAATATATTAGATGAGCTCATCAATGCAAAGCCAATACAAATATAAAAGAAATGGATTCTTAAAATTAGAGAACACTGGTATGGTCATATTTTAGCGCTCAGGTGACAAGTTCCTTCCGATCTGGAGCATGATTTTGAAGATACTCAATTAGTGTTTGACCTTCACAGTTCTTCACTGATGTTGTAAATGTGATAACCATTTGCTATGACTATTATCTTTTTTCAGTTTATGTTCTGCATTTTCGGATGACTTCCTACTATCATTTTCCATCAGCAGCTGTACAGGATCATAAATACAACAATATTTCTAAATTTCAAATATTTTTCAGTATGTTTGGTGATTTGCACATAGCTTTCTTTTGGGTTGAAGAAATACTGATTCCATGCATTACTATTGTTGGTGACATTTAACTAGGAGAAACATGCAAGAGAGATTGTCTTGAAAGCAATGGGGCAGGCAATCAGCAAGACAGTATCCATTGCAGAGGGTATAAAGGTTAGTATGATTTTCAAATTGACATTTTGAAAAGAAAAAAAAATGCTGAACTTACCGTCCATTCTCATCTTATGATACAGAGAAGAAATCCCCGTTTACATCAAGATACTGCCATCAGTTCAGTAAGCATAACTGATGTTTGGGAACCTATTGAAGAGGGCCTTTTACCGTAAGTTTTCAGAATTTGTTTTATTACATCTGCATTGTTTAGTATGCATGTGGGTATGTGGATGTCTTGATGCAGTGGTCTAGATATCTGAGTTGTGGTATCTGATGCAGTGTGGAACAGACTCGCCAAGTCTCAATGATCACAATCATTTTATCCTTTAGAGAGCTAAACAAAAATTCTCCCGGGTAAGTTCATTTATCTATGTTGTTGTTTGTCAAACTCATACTTGGGCTGGTGGCTGGTTGTTCAGCTGCTTTGAGTTTTACCTGGCTTGTGAAAGTCAAATCCTTGCCTAATATATGCTATTTTAGGGGCACCAATCAAAACTAACACAAATGTTTGGTAGGGAGGAAGGAAAGATGAAGAAAAATGTATTTGATGGAAGATATAGGCTACATACATTAAGGGGGGGAAGTGTATCCAAACTCACAAAAAGACAGTGCATCTCCTTCCCTGTTCCTCCTTCCAAACAAACAAGGCTTAAATGTTTTGTTCACTGTGCTGTTCAGCCGTGATTCATAATGAGACCATGACCTGACTTTTGAATCTCAGTGGCCTTGCTAATAAATGCATTATAGCTTATTGTTTGAAATCTTTCCAGTTATATACTTTTTACTTTCTGTATGATATGCAAATTCTTTATTCCTAGGTACCAAGCTCCACATCCTGGGGAACAGCCAAAAGAACCGTATCAGCAGCAGCAGCCCAGACAATCACGTGGTCCATATAATACTGTTCGCGATGGTAAATCATTCAACCAGATGAGAATTTGTTGTCATGGAAGTGTGCTTTTAGCCTAACATGTTTATGCCTTCTAATTTTAAGATTCATATGTCCGAGGACGTGGTCGTGGTAGAGGGAGAGGACGGAACTGGGGCAGGGGCGGATATGGGTATGGAAACTATGAGGGAAATTATCAGGGGAACTATCAAGGAAATTATCAAGGAAACTATCAAGGTACAAAAGTTACAAGTGTCAAGTTAATAGATAGTTTTAACGCTGCAGATTGTAGATCTGTTTACTAGAGGATAATTCTCCTTTCTTTTCCTCCCTTCTGATAGATAATGGCAGTTATTCAAACTGGGGTCGTGGTGGTGGGCGAGGCAGAAGTTGGGGTTATCGAGGTAAGTTTATTGCTTGTGGAACTACATATTTAAGCAAATGTCTTATGTGACATTGGTGTTCTACTTTGTGTTTGACTTTCTTTTTATTTATATTTTAAACATTAGATTTTTCTGCGCAATGAAAAAGTGGACAGTGTCACTCCGCATATGTAATTTCTTCATGTGTATGATTGTTGGCATGCTTCTTCAGTTGCCATTGAACTGTGAATGTTCACTTCCAAGTTGGAATGTTGACCAGTCAAGCTTGCAAATATGATTAAAAAAATGTGAAATTTTGGGCTAGTATCGGTCATGATTGCTCTTATCACTTGCTGTAGGTACTGGGTATGAAAGAGGAAGAGGTGGAGGGGGCAGAGGCTATGGCCGCGGTCGTGGAAGGATGGGTGGTCGATCAAGGGGAGGTGGTGGTGGAAACCAGGGTTAAACAGGGAAGGAGCACTCTTTTTGCATTAGCTAAATGCTTGCCTTGGCCAATGGGCAAAATTTTATCCTGATACTGTTATTAGTAAGCATGAAATGTGGGTTATCATGAGCAGCAGTTGGTTTGTGTTTGATTTTCTCCATCATATATGGATGTGGGCAAGGTTGTTATTTTCATTTTTGCATTTAGCCAATAGCAAGAGGAGACTTAAAAATTTCTGTAATTGATTTTGCCCTTGTGGTTGCAGTTTCCATGTTCATATTTGGTTATCATATTTATTTATTCCTTCCAAATCTTATCTTTGCACTTTGTATGATGTAACAGCTCTTTATACCTATAAAACAACACATCTGGGTCGTCGGATTTTCGCCGAGTTCACTAGAAAACAACAGGAAAGATGTTTCTGGGGGAAAAATTAATATTTTGCCCAATAAGGGCTTTATTCATTCTCGTCAAGCTCACACCTTGTCTGCTTCTGTCTTAACAAACAACACTACAATAACAAGTGGATATGTGCTAAATCGTGTAATATTCCAATAAAGAAATAGAAAAAAAACAAAAACAAAATCAAAACAAGAATTGAGATGTTATGATAATAATAATGGTCTCAACTCTATCTACTCTGAGCTGAAGAAAAGAAACAAAAATACCAAAACAATGAACAGTTTTTCCATTTTTTTTAAAGCAATTCTTGGGTCTATTCTACGTCTAGGTTCATTTTTGTTATAACCAGATTTTGAATTTAAAATTCAGCTCGATTTTTGAATCGGTGAAAACAGAGGATCACGGATTAAAAATTCAATTGGAATCGAAACAGAACGTGTAAAGCACGTTACATGTTCTGAACAAAAATTACAATCAATTAATTTTAAGAATTTTCAGACAGAGAGTAAAGGAACACTCGTTATATAGTAAAGTAACGTTCGTTATATATTGTGAACGCTCGTTACAGTAAAGTAACGTTCTGAACAATTTTTTTTTTTCAAACTTTCAATGAGAAAAAGCATATTGTAAACTCCCCCTAGGGTTTTGTTTTTGCTTGCAGCAGCAAAGTCCTTATCTGAATCCAATTAGATACTAGTTTAGTATTTTCCTTAAAGAGTGTCAATTAGCTAGACCATTCAAAACTCTGTGAAAAATGGTTTGTTGAACTGAACTTGCACTGCGTTTAAGTCCAGGTTCAGTGTTACAATGTATTCTCCTCAAATCCTATATAAAATTCTCACTATGATTTGGTTGCTATGCCCACTCCCTACCACGATTTTTCTATCTGATAATAGCACGTTTACATATAATTTAATAATAAATATATATTCTATCTCGAAATAAATTTAAATGGGATAAATTTCTATTTAATTTACGGAATTTAACATAATTAATGATGGGTTTCTTTTTTTAAAAAATTAATTAAATAGTTCTTCACTTTTATTTTTATTAACAAATTTATCTATTGTTGTTAGTTAAAACAATTTTTAGTAGTCAAATTTTAAAAATACTTAAATACCCTTGATTGTAAGAAAAAAAAAATTGATTAGGGATTAGTGATTTTTTTCAATTTATCTAATTGGATCCAAAATTAATTTATGATAATTAAGAAAATGTTGTTTTATTGTTTCATCATTGGAACTAAATTTTTGTTTTACTTTTTTTTATAACTGATGAAGCTATAACAATATTTGAATACTGTTTGTGTTAGTAAGTATGCATGTACCTTTTGTTGATTTAATTTTAAGGTATTTATAAGAGATAAATCCTTACAACAGTTGAGTATAAATTTTCTTAACCGGTTCGGATTTAGATCGGTTAATTGTATTATTTGACCTTTTCCTGCTTGGAGATGAGTTAGATGACTCTTTATTTGTCTTTAATAAATGGACTTGTAAATATATTATATTGGGCCGGCTCAAACTTACTTTACTACCCAGGTC
Source organism: Vernicia montana (assembly GCA_949750685.1). Taxonomy (NCBI): domain Eukaryota; kingdom Viridiplantae; phylum Streptophyta; class Magnoliopsida; order Malpighiales; family Euphorbiaceae; genus Vernicia; species Vernicia montana. Next base: position 12,687 of record CATKHJ010501758.1, read on the forward strand.
GGTATATTTTGTCCATTATCAGTGGCCCCCTATTTCGGCGAAATTTATATTTTTGGAAATTTCGGTAGAAATAGCTCGGTTTCATGTTTTGGACGAACTGGCTTTATATTATAACCCTTTATTTCGTTTCGAGACCCTTATATTTATTGATGAATCTCGAAAGTCTAGGGTATGTCTGAAGTGTGGCTTATTTATTGCTGAGGCGTTTTTTGTACATGTGGCACAATCAGGGCATTTGAAGTTATAGAGACGTACTTTACTTCTGCTGCCGCTTCTGTTTTTTGAAATGATTGCTCAGCACATTTTTCTAGGGTTTTGCTTCCCTTTAAAAACCCTTTCTTCTTCATTTTTGAGTTTTCTTACGCTTCCAAATTTTCCCAGAATTCTTCTAAGTTTTTTCAAATTTTCCTCTATTCTCGCTTCTTGTCACTTTCTTTCTTCATTATATTGCAATGGCTCCCAAGAAAGACAAAAATTCTTACCAAAGTATAAAAACCGACTTGGAGAATGCCTGGGGGGACGTGGTTTCTATTTTGAAGAACTCAGATTTGAGTGGTTTTGCTGAGAATTTGGAGGATCAAGATCAATTCGCAGTCGATTTCCCCCAATCTTTTGATAGGATTTTCGTTAATCTTAATATTCCTAATACTTCTAAAATTTTTAAGAGCAACAACCACATCATCTTCTTTTATCACCAATTGGAAGCTGGTTTGAGGTTTCCTCATTCTCCTTTCTTGGTTGAATGTTTCAACTACTTTTGTATCAACCCCATGATGCTCTCTCCAAATTCTATCCAAGATCTGCATCAATTCGAAGTAGTTTGCAAGGCTTTGGGACTTCGCCCTACTGCGAGGATGTTCCAATGCTTTTTCAAATTTATTCGCTCTGGCGACCAGCAAGTTTGGTGCACCGGTTTGAAGCCGGGGCGCAATCTGTTTGTTAACAAGCCAAATAAGGTGTACATCTGGCACACCAAGTTTGCCACGGTAGTAATTAAAGAGCAGTTTCGAGGTGGTGAGGGTTTTGATTTTCGAGGAACTCTTCAAGTGCCTGCTGTTTATGGTCTCCCTGACATCCCAATGAATCTCTTGCCAGAGGAGATTGTTGCCATGGAGACCTTAATCAAGGACAATGGTTCTTATGACCTGGAGAAGCTCGACTTTGTTTTCCAAATTAAAGATACCCGAGGTAAGACTATGCACCTCGTTCTTAAGGATATTAAGGGTGAGTTTTCACCTTTTTTCCATCCTTATTTTTGCTTACTTGCTTTATCTCTTTGTTGACTTTTCTTCTTTGTTTTTTGCAGTCTGGCTTACAAATAAGGATAACTCTTACAAAAAGATTCATGAGTTATCCAAAACTCTAGGCCTAACTTTTACGCCTTATAATGAGGCTGCTTTCCTCCTTGTTCTAGTGGAGCGAATTGGCGAGCTCCGAGCTGCCAGTGCTGCTGACTGGGGTGATGACTCTTCTGTTGGAGAAAAGCAAAAAGCTCCTTCTTCTCCAATAAAACCGATCCCTAAGAAGAAGAGGAGATGGGTAAAAGCAACTACTAGGAGGACTTCCCAAATTAAGGCTATTGTCCCAGCTACTCCAATTACTGCGTCAGTGGTTGAGACTTCTTCAACTTCAGGGGTGGTACGCGAGGTAGCCCCTGTTATAGATACTACTTTGGCTCTCACACCTATTCCATCTCAAAATCCACCTATTACCGTTTCAAGTGACGGCGAGGAAGAGCTTCCAATTTTTGTACTTGTTCGTAAGTCCGCAGGTGACTCCTCTTCTTCTTCTGAATGAACTGTTTCTGATCCTTTCAGAAACCAATTGGTTAATGATACCATTTTTGATGTGATAGTGGAGCGGATCTGAGAAGGGGTGCCTCCTCCACTAATTGTTAAAGAGGTCATAAATCTAGAGTCTGCCCTAGTCCACGAGCCTATGGATGCTACCGGTCTGACCCCTGATCTAGGTATGTTTTTAGTTCATCCTGGGACTCAGCCAACATTTTCCTGTGACGACCTCTTCAATTCAGCAGGTTTTTCATACTTCTATCTGTTTTTGTTTACGTACCGTCCTTGCTTTATGCTAATTTTTGTTGTTTTCTTTTTTAGCAATTGAGG
>CATKHJ010502407.1:0-20832 GCA_949750685.1 Vernicia montana
AACCGTAATTAAATTAAATATATAATAAATATTATATGTAATATATTATAATTAATATTACCTATTAAAATCCATAATAAATAAAAATACATTTAAATAAAATAAATAAATTAAGTAAATATATATTATTTAACAAATTTATTAAATAAAATTTAAAATAAAACTTTAAATCATAATATTTATATTAATAAGAATTATGTTGTTTGGTAATTTTAGGAGCAATTTAATAGAATAATTTGAAATAAATAATATATAAACCTAATTTTAGAATTTAAAATAGTAAAAAAAAATAATAAATTTTTTTATATAAATAATAATGAAAGAAATTTAATTTTTTGGTGTTAAAAAAAACTTTTACTATTATTTTATTCTAAAAACTTAAATTTATTTTATAATATATTAAAAATTGTTAACGAATATATAAGTATTTGGGGATGAACTAAGCACAATTAATATAAATATATTTAGAGAGAAAATTGTTAACAACTAGTGTTTTGTTTGAATGATAATGAGAGTTATTATTTATGTGGGAGGTTGTGAGTTCGAAGTTCGAAACTCAATGGAAGTAAATAATTTTTTTTTTTTTAATAATTGAAGATTGATTGTCCCATTGAATCGGTTTCAGCTCATCCGGTTTGTTGGTTAATCGGCCGATTCATAGGGTCAAAGCCGATTTTTATATATTCGATTTATATAACTTGATCGGATCAGAAGATTTAATCAGACTCAAATCATTAGACATACTGATTTTAAAAATGGTTATCATGAAACTGTAACTATTGAAAACTCTTTCATATATATATATATATATATATATATATATATATATATAATTGATTATTTAATCAAATTAAATGGATTGAATAATTACGCTTTTTTTTATTATTTTTATTTTTATTTTTGCCTTTCAATAACCTTCACATGCAACGCACGTGGTTTAGAATTGGGCAATAGTGGAATTTCAAAGTTTGAAGAGAATAAGTCCTTGTTAAACCCTACTTTTTCCATTTTCAATTCAATTGTTGCAGCAAACCCTAGTGATAGAAGTTTTCTTCTTTGTATTACTCTGAAGATGGCAAAGCGTTTAATTCCTTCTCTCAATCGCATTTTGGTTGAGAAAATCATTCCTCCTTCCAAAACCAACTCTGGTATTTTGCTTCCTGAGAAAACCCCTAAGGTCTGATTTTCAATTTCCTTTTTTTTTTTTTTTTTTTTTTTTTTTAATTTCAATTGTCTCTTGCATCATTCAAATTTCTATTCTTTTGGAAATGAACTTTGAATATAAGATAATGGGTTTCTCTTTAATCCTCTCTCCTTTTTGTATTGTTCATTTATCAATCTGGGTATGCGTCTTCTCATTAGATTGTGCTTAAAATCTCAATCTTTTGTTACCAGTAATTGTTTTTGTGATGTCATTTATCTGAATATTTATTTTTCTTATGAATAATTTATGGGTTATGTTGCTGACCTTTTGGAGTGCCATTTTTCTATTTTAATTCCTGTCTGATAATGATAGAAGAGAGATTCAAAATATGGAGTTTAATGTTTTTATAACTACTAGTTATTATAAGACTAAGACTACTCAGTTTGGTCATCTTGCTTTGACAAAAATAAGGATAATATACTAGAAATGATGCAGATTCAAACAGTTAATTTAGCTCAATGACTGCATGAATATTCAAAGAAACTATGATGAGTTTTGAGGGAAATGGGTACATTTAGTAATTTCATCACTTTGTAGGGTACTATTCTCTTGAATGTAGTACAGCCCCATATTTTCAGTGAGAGAAGATTCATTCATTTAGAGCACCTTACCTGAAGGAATTGAGTGTTAAGTACTTGTAAGCAATTTATCAGTTCGGTGATTGCTAAGTTCTTGCTAGGTGATTTTAAGTTATTGTTATGATCCTTGAAGTACTTCACAAGGAACTATTATCCTTTGAATGGTTACTGGTTATAAATAGGACTACTTTATCTCATTCTGGAAGGAGGTTGAGCAAGAATTTTATCCTTTTGTGATTGGCATTTGACTGCGCATGTCTGAATTTTGACCTTTAATGTGAGGCTTGGGAAACTTTTTGCGAGGTGATTATAAGCTACAAGCTTTTACTCGCTCACCTTTAAGTATTTTGCAAGTAAATACTATGTGGAGAGGTTATAAATAGGCTTAGTTGCCTAATTCTATAGGAAGTTGAAGATTTCAGCCTTTAGTGGTGTGACTCATGGTGCAGGATGTAAAATGCATCCTTTTCTTAAGTGCATGTCCAAAATCTTCGTTTGTGATTCCTAGGAGCCTACGCCAGCTTCCTGTATTCCAAATGCTGGAAGTCAATCATAACTAATCTCAAGTCCTGATTTATTTCTGTTCTGAAAAACTCTCTTACATCAATTTTAAGCACAAACTGCTCAATCAGATATAATTTCTTATCCTTTAAACCAGTACATTTTATACCTAAAATTGCATTTTTTTGTGGAGTTTGATCATAACCAGCATCAGTTTGTAAAATAACTTCTGCTGTATCAGGTTTGGGTTCAAAGCTTCCTGCATCAGTTATAGTTTCAGGATTCTGATTTAAAATTTGTCTCCTATGTCAATACAAAAACCAAAGCTTCAATGTAATTATCAATACCCAGTTTCTCATGGGGCATTATCTCGATGCTGATGGGTGTGGTGGGGCCAATAGGTGTTACAATAAAAACTTGCCAATATGTAAAAGAAAATAATTGACTTCCATTTCCTGGAAATTAGAGAGCCCTGTTGACTTCCTTGAAAAGCATTTAGTTCTGACAATTATTATCAATTTTTGGTATTTTATCCTGGTATAATATCTTTAATGAGTACCTGACATGCTGCAATCTTTATTTATTTTCTTGGTGATTTAGTAAACTTCACATTGGATTTAAGCATGTTTATTGATTGTTCTTTGAATCTTATCGTTCTTTTGCCAATGTTTAATAATTCTAGTTGAACTCTGGGAAAGTGGTTGCCGTGGGTCCTGGAGCACATGATAAAGATGGAAAGCTCATTCCTGTTGCTGTAAAGGAAGGTGACACTGTTCTTTTGCCTGAATATGGAGGCACTGAAGTGAAACTTGGTGATAAAGAGTGAGTTTTACTGTCTCTTGAAATATCCTTCTCCATAGTCCATTGTGGTCTGATAGCTACAGATCTTGTTATCAGTCATACTATGTTCCTCATTTTAGACTACATAACTCGGACAAATTAAACCATCATGGTGTCATATTGGGACTCTAATGGTCTTTGTAAATTTTTAAATTTCTTTTGACAGTTTCCTTATTGTTTATAGTCTTACTAGGCATTATGTGGCAATCTGCCACATCCATAAAATAAACTGTATTGCCTACTCTAGGAATGGCTCTTAAGAGTAGACATTTTATGGGTGGAAATTGTTGTTCATAAATGCTCTTAAATTTATATTTACTATGAATTCTCCTAATTACACTCCTTTTTAACATATATGGTTTTAGATTCTCTGAATCTATGTAATATTATTAATGTGATTTAGGATTTCAATGAACCTATATGGAATGTTACAATTTATCAGTAATTTGATTTTGAAGTTTGCAATTATGAGAAATTTGTGTAGTGTTTATAACCAAATCTTTTTTATTCTTAAATCATATTTAAATATGAATATGATTTATAAGTAGGATCTTGTAATTTTTGTAATATTTAAATAACAATTCCATGTTAATGTTTATTACTTTTTTTATTTACATTTTCTGAAAAAGAAATTTACCTTTTTTGCTTTTAAGTATCATTCATTTCATCACATAATTGGAGCTATTAGAAAGAAAAACTAGAATATTTATTGAGGAAGAAAGTGGAAGGTACACAACAAACAGTTTCACATCTCTGCTTCATTGCATTTTGTAGCCATTACTAAACTACTGATGCATGGATTGACCCACTTTAGATGCCATACTGTCTAGTGTAGATGTGTTGCCTTCTTGAAATTGTTTAATCTGTAAATCTTGGAATGCTTCTCGTACAGTTGAGTTATCTGTCAGAAACTAAGACTGCTTTCCTTTTTCTTGTTTCCAAACACATGTTACTTCTCCCATTAATTTGTTCTTATTCTTATAAATTTATTCAACCAACAGCATAATTTTATCAGATATTATCTGATTGGCGCCATTATTTATTTTTTCAGGTATCACCTGTACCGAGATGAAGATATTCTGGGAACTCTTCACGACTGACGCATAAGGTTTCCATTGCATGAAAGTGTTGGAAATTTATTCAGTTAGATACTCTTAAAATTTTATTGTTGGTTTGCCAGCATATCAATTAAAACTCATCAACTTTGTCTTTTGCATTCCTAAAAGAGAATGAGATCGGAAATTGAAGTTGCGCATGATGGAAAATGTTTTAGCTTTCTTATCCTTCCAGGAACATTCTCATGGTCACTTCTTACATTTGCGGACACGACACGACACGACACATACAAACACACACTGATATGTTTATATTATATATTATCTATAAAATTTTGCTCATATTACCTATAATATATCTTAAAAGTGGGAGTAGGGAAACATTTTAACCGACGAAAAAAAGTATGATTTAAATTAATATTTATAAAAAAATTTAATTACATTTGAACGGATTTTAAATTAATATTTATAAGAAAATCTAATTTTTGAATTTTGAATATTTTAGATATTACTAATAAATAGTTGATAAATACTAATTATTAATACAAATAAATATTAATTTTATGTAAAAAAACAATTAGATAAATACAAATAATAATTTAGATATATAAATTATGTCTAAATATAATAACTCATAATTTAGATATATGTATTTTATTATATATTTAGATTTGTATCTAATTATATAATAACTCATAATTTAGATTTATGTATTTTATTATATATTTAGATATATCTATAATATTTGACCTGCAAAAGAAAAGGTAACAATAAAGCATATACTGCAATGCAATAAATAATAAAATATTAATTAACATCCATAAAACTGAAGAAATTTTTTTGGCTATTGGCGGCTTCAAGAAGAACTTATCAAATTAATTATAACTTATCAAATTAATTAGATAATATTAATTTTTAAAATTAATTCTCCAAATAAATTACAACTTATCAAATTAATTAGATAATACAAATTTTTAAAATTTTATTTTTACCACTAACAAATACTCTTGAATTTTTCTTATGATAAAAGTATTAAGTTATATAATTACAACTTATTAAATTAATTAGATAATAATGAAAATTTTATTATTATCAAATTACAACTTATTAAATTATTTAGATAATACTAAAAATTTTATTATTATCAAATTGCAATTTATCAAATTAATTATATAATACTAAAAATTTTATTCTTATCAAATTCTAATTTATCAAGTCTTTATTTTATCTATACACTCTACATTAAATTTTCAATATATAAAATTCTGTTTGAATGTATTGATTAATTAATTTCATACTTTTGTGTTAAAGTTTTGTATTAGGTATATTTTTAAGTTGTAGTGGTGGAACTGTAGCTTTACTAGCTATTTGTACCCACAGGATCTTTGAGGGATGAGAATACTTTTAGAAGTTCATCCCCAAAGATGAAAATCTTTGTTTTCAATTTTTCAATTTAAGTAAATTTCAGTATTGAAAAATCTTTGTTTTCTATTAATGTTAGGGGGAAATCTTTGTGCTTTCCTGGAAAGAAAAGGAGCATTAAGACCAACAAATGTTGGCACTTGAAATCTTTCTAATAATTTTTATTGTATTAAAAATATTTATATCTTTTATGATTAAATATACTTCTCTCTTAATTGTCATACTTAATTTCTTAGAATAATAATAATAGTTTAGATTTCATTTCCTATTATATTTTTATTCTAATTTTTCATTTCTAATAAATTGTAAAAAAAATAATATTAAATTAATAATCCAAGGGTTAATAAAAAAAATAAATCACGTGAAAAAAAAACTAATAATGAAAAAGAATATAATATAATAATAGCATGTGAAACAAACAAGGATATTAATATTTTTTTTATTGAAAAAAATGCACTGATAATTTCAATGAATAATATTTTAAAATAACATTTTTATATTGGTTGATGGTATATGAGATTGGAAAATGCATGATTGTATATGAGATTAGAATATACACATGCATAGCATAAGTAGTAAAATATTACCATTGCAAAGGTTTATAAAGTTTGGATTGTTGCATTTATATACACAAATAGGGTTGATTTTGCTATTCGGTGCATAAGTTTATTTCATAAGTTTATAATTTATTAGATGTAAATAGACTATGATGCTATATGCATGAGAAGTTAACTAGATCTAAGGAGCAGCCCTATAGTACTTTGTCTAGAGGTCTATGGGATGGCTGGAGAAGACGGTCTTCAAACTAACGGTGGAGATTTATAGGTTTTATTTGGTGAGGGTCGTTCATACGCTTTGAAGAGTCGGCAATCTCAGATCTTGTCCAAACCGATAGATTTAGGCCTATTTTGGTTCGTGCTTCTTGTTCTTGTTCAGCAAAAGGGATTTTCCAAGTCTATTCAGGGCATATATATTTTGTGTGATCTAGTCTTAGGTTTAATCTGCTCTCCATCCCTCCCTCTGGTGCGATTTTCGGCGCTGGTGGAGCTATCTTTAGATGCAGTAGTTGCCTCTAAAAAGAAGGGAGTGGATTAAGAGTTTTTCTCTGTTGGTCTTTGGGCCAATTTTCTGGACTTCAAGCTCATTGCTAAAATTCTTTTAGTGGTTGTGTTTTTTTGGATTTCAAGTCCATGTCTTTGAGACTGAATTGGGCCTTTAGTATTTAAGTTGTGTACTGATTTAGACTTGATGCCCTTTTATTAAACGAATATCTATTGGGCAAAAAAAAAAAAAAAAAAAAAGGAGCAGTATTCATGAGGGAAAAACAATATGAGCATATATCACAAAGTTTTTAAGTTTAGCTTGTGATTTGTGATCAAATTCAATCCCCATTATTAGAAGTGACAAATTTTAATTTGATATGTAAAATTTAGTTGAATTTGCAATTTAAACTTGATTTGCAATTCATTCAAATTTTGATAAAATTTAAAATGATTTGAATTTAAATTTTTTGAGAATTTATTCACACAACTCATCCACCAATCCTATGTAATCCATTTGATGCAAAAATTATTAGGAATATAAATTAAGCTCTCACTAATAAGTTTGACTTTTTAAGTTGAATTTTCATAATTTTTTTTTTGTCAAATGAATTTTCATAACATGGAATTAGAATTTCTCAAAAGTTTAATTTCTTATAAATTAAGAGTTATTTATAAAAATATTCATAAACTTTCACGAAAATTATAATTTTTGTATAAACTTTTAATTTTTACAAATTGAATCATATTCTTTCAATTTTTAATAAATTTAACACCGGTGAGATATCAGGCCAAATTTTCATTGGCCGAATCTGACATAATAATTTTTTATTAATATTTTTTTGTTAAAGGTTATTTATAAAAATATTCATAAACTTTCATGAAAATTATAATTTTTATATGAACTTTCAATTTTGACAAATTGAATCATATTCTTTCAATTTTTAATAAATTTAGCACCGGTGAGATGTCAGGCCAAATTTTCAACGACCGGATCTAACCTAATAATTTTTTATTAATATTTTTGATTAAAGGTTATTTATAAAAATATTCATAAACTTTCACTAAAATTATAATTTTTGTATGAATTTTCAATTTTTAATAAATTTAGTACCGGTGAGATGTGAGGTCAAATTTTCTACCACCAGATATGACATGATAATTTTTTATTAATATTTTTGTCATGTCACAAGTTGATTGAGAATTAAAAAAAATGAAATAAATGAAATAAAAAAGGAAATAAACTGATAAATCAGAAATTAAAAAAAAAAAAAAAATCATCACTTACCCAACTAAAAAATTATGAGCTAATAAATTTATCAATTTTCTTGCCAAATAGAAGTTGCTCTGCATTTACAGAGTACAGAATAAACCAGAGTCGATGACAATTCACTTTTCTCCCTCTTGCCCTTCCACGCTTGGAAGTATCATCCGCTGAGCTCCTTTCTGCTTTTGCTTAGCCTATTCTTACAAATAATTAAATGAAATAAAATTTCCACCACAATTTCCTGAGAAACAAACAGAAAATTAGGATTTTAAAAAAGGAGTTTCAAAAACAAATATAAGAGAAAACGAACATGCCTTGTAAATAAGAGTTTGAGCGATATCTTGACATGCCAGGTAGACCTACCGGTGGCGATAACCATATAATATGTCCAATCAACGTGTTTTTTAACCGGTATCACTCTCACATTGTCCGCTTTTCGTCGGTGAGAACCTTCTCAACCTCGTTTAGGTCTAGTAAGCTTTTTTTGTTGTTATTGCCGCTTGATTCGACAGTTAATGAAGAGAAAGCGTGGCTGGAGCCTTAAAATCCTAGCTTCCATAATCAGTGGGAGGAGAGACGGATATTATTTCACCAGTTGGGTAAGTGATGATTTTTATTTTTAATTATTTGCCTTTTTTGTTTATGGTTTATCTGTTTATTTCCCTTTTTTTTTTTTTTTTTTTTTTTTTTCATCTTTTTAATTCCTAATCAGCTTCTAACGTGGCATAAATACTAATAAAAAATTATCATGTCAAATCTGATCGTAAATTTGACTTGACATATGGCCAATACAAAATTTGCCAAAAATTAAAAAAATGTGATCCTATTTATTAAAATTGAAAGTTCATATAAAAATTACAATTTTTGTGAAAGTTCTAAATTTTTTTTTTATAAATAACTCATAAATTAAATATCAATGAATTTCACGCAAAAAAATATAAATATAAATTATTATTGAGTTTTCAAATTATAAATTTAGACTTTTAAATTAAGTGATTTCTTGATATAATAAAAATACAATCCAATAAATAACTCTAATAAAAAAACTAATAAAATTATTCAAATTTAATCCAAAATCTTTTTAGGTTTTTTACACAAATACATAAAAAATGAGAAAATATTATAAAAATACTTTCAAAAAAAAAACTTAAAAAAATGTCTATTCAGCTGCTTTTTATTACAAAAATACTCCAATTGACTTTTATATCACATATATGATGGTGGATTTTCTTATAATGAGTTTTTTTTAAATGATAACCTAATAATATATATATATTTTTTAAAATCTCAATAATTCTAAATTTCTTCTTAATATTATTATAAAATTAATTATTTTTTTATTTTATGAAATAAGCTCTTAATAATCATATATGTTTTAATAAATAAGAAATACAGAAAAATAATAGAAACTAATAATAAGAAAAAAATTAATAATAATAAGAAAAAAATTTGTTCATTTTTATACATTTTAATTGATTAATGTAGTTAATATTTTTGCTATCTACAAATATTTTGATAAATTGACAATAATGTCAAGAAGTGCATTAACACACTTAAAAAAAAAACAACAATAACAGAAAATGGTATATGTTTATAAAAATATGGTATATGTTACGTATATATTTGGTATTTTCAACTACTTAATATTTATACATATTAGAAATATAAAAAAAAATGAAAACTATAAAGTAACAATAAATGGTATACGTATACCATAAATTGGTATACTTTTAGTTGATTTTTGGTATCTGCAACTACTTTATATTTATACATATTAGAAATATGAAAAAATTAAAAAGATAAAATAACAGTAAAAAGTATACGTATACCATAAATTGGTATACTTTTAGTAGATTTTTGGTATCTGCAACTACTTTATATTTATACATATTGGAAATATGAAAAAATTAAAAAAAGATAAAGTAATAGTAAATGGTATACGTATACTATAAATTGGTATACTTTTAGTAGATTTTTGATATCTGCAACTATTTTATATTTATACAAATTGAAAATATGAAAAAATTAAAAAGATAAAATAACAATAAATTGTATACATATACCATAAATTGATATATTTTTAGTATATTCAACCACTTTAATATATACATATTAATTTAATTAATTAATTAATTTAATTAAAAAATTAGTTAAATTAATTAACAACGTGTGGTATATAAAAAATAATTAATGGATTTTTTTCTAAAACAATAATTAATAAATACAATTAAAAATAAACAATAATAATATTAATAATAATTACTAATTTTATTTTATTTTATTTTAATAATAATATAATAAAATAAAATTATTTAGCAAACGACAATTATTGTTAAAATAAAAAATTATTTTATTTATTAAAATTTTAAATTCAATGTTTAAATTATTCAGAAGTCAAGTTTTGAGTCTCAATACGTGAAAAAAAAATTATGAATTTGAGAAATCGGGCAATTGAAAAATTTAATATTTTCCATTGTATACCCAAATGATTCACTTTAAAAAAAAATTCATATAATTTAGTTTAGAAAAGCTAAGGAATAAATGTATAAAAATATTAATAATGAATTTTTAATTTATTTATAATCAACTTGATATTTCTTTAGAATAAAAAAATCAATTAATAAAACATGTGTATGTAATATAATATTATAAATAATAAAAAATAATAAATTGGTGATGAATTTGGACTATATAGTTGATCTTTGTATCTATAAAAGTCTAGCAAAATTATATTGAAATAAAATAAAATTTAGTCATTTTGATTTCATCTTACAATAGATAATGAAATTAGTTTGTTTGGATAGTCAAATATTTGAAATGATGCTAGATTTAAACTTGAGTTTCAAAAACTAAAATATTAAAAATGAACATGACAAATTTCAAATAATTGTTCAATCATTTTAGATGATTATTATTGAAATGGTCTATTTTATTAATTACTGCACTAAGAATTTAAATTTTTGCTTCTAACTAAATTTTTACAGTAATAAAAATAATATATACATATAAAAAAAATGAGATAAATTCATTTTTTATGAGATTAAAACAATACAAATGTTAGAATGATTTAATTAATAATAATAATAATAATTAATGAAAAGAAAGTATAAAATCCAACCAAAATCAATTGCCATAATAAAAAAAAAAAAAAAAAAAAAAACAAGAGTCACAAAATGTAAAGAATGTATTTTTTTTAACAAAAAGTAAAAAGAGAGTGTAAAAATAAATGAGAGAGGGTAAAAATATATAAAAAAAATAAAAATAAAAATAAAAATAAAAATAAAAATAAAAGTGAAAGTAATTATTATAATTAAAAATTAAGAAAGGGTACATTGGCTAATTTCCTCATCTTTTTAAACGATACATCTAACCCATGATTTAACCCATTTGAAACTCGAAGTGATTCCACTAATTTTCTACCTAGGGCTCAGGGTGGCCATGGGTAGGCATGCTCAAAACAAGAGCTTGGGCTTATATTTTAGATCCATTCAAATTCTGAGCAACCTGCCCTCAATTGAGATATGTTAACAAGCTATCCATTTTTCCTTTTCCATTAGTTGCCCAGATGGCAGGGGCAGATATGGATATTTTTTATACTAGGATGAAACGAGTAATAAAACGGGACGAATATTCATAAATATATTTATTTTTATTTTTATTTATTTTTTCTTATTTCTTTAAAAATAATTATTTAATATTAATTTATCATATATATATATATATATATATACCCATTCCGATCCAAATCCGATACTTTTAAATTTTAAATCCGCTTGTTCCATTTAATAAAAAGGACTGGGTAGACTAAATTACCATCCCTACTCAATATCATTAAAAGTGAGGTTTTGAATGTCTTTACTCTACCTAGTAAAACCTAAAGACTTTTACCTCTGTTAAAAAATAAAAATCTAATGGGAATTTGAGATTTGCTAAAAACTAACCATGTCTATAATCCTTAAACATGATAATTTTTTTTTTCTCTTTAAATAAAACAAAACAAGAAAAATAAATAAAAACACGAAACTAGTAAATATGAGCAAAAATATAATGAAGCTGGAAATATTACTGCTACTAGTACATTGAATTTTTGCACATAATTTATTTTAAATGGTGCCTAATTTTTTTTTTTTTTTTTTTTTTGCTAGAGTTTGGTTTGAGTTAAGGCATTTAGGTATTCAGCCAACACTGACAACGGGTTGGCTTTGTGATGAATTTTGCAAAATTCGAATTCGATCCTCTTAAAAAAAAATTAAAATACCCGTCCCGTTTTGGGTCGGATTGGATTGATTAGTGAGGTGGGGGCGAATCGGCTTGGAAATACCCATTTATATTTATTTTTTTCTCTTAAATTTTTTTTAGTATTATTTTCTCATATATATATATATATATATATATATTCATTTAAATTTTTTTTCTACATATTCATACAATATAGTTTATATATATTTCACATAAAAAAATAAAATATAAATAAAATATATATAATTTTAAAAAATAAAAAATATATATAATTGGGTCAAGGCCAGATTATACCATTACTTAAATCTAATTCGAACTCAATTCAAATATAAATTAAAAAATTTATCTTATTTCATTTATTAAATAGGGCGGATAATTAGGGTCGGTTACCCACTCTCCAAGCCTTCTTTTTTCTACTAAACCCAGCCCGACCCCATGCCCACCTCAATTACTACCCTCATGCAAGAGTACTTGTAAAATGCTATGCATCTCTTTCTCAGAGAGCAGCACTAACTTCATAATTTCATTTCTATTGTCTTTTTTTTTTAACTGGAAAAAAGTTATTAATTAGGTGTGTTAATTACTGCAATGTTCAACTTAATTAGCTGATTAGACATTGATGTTTTGATTTAAAACACTTTTGTATGGTACACCAATCACTTGAGCATTATTAAAATATATGAATATTTTTCTGTAAAATTAGAGTGATTATCGACTTTTAATCTCAATCCATAGAGCAGAGGCGGCTCAGTGGATAAAGTGACTAAGATAATTATTTTAGACCTCCCAATTATAAAGGTCCTATATATATATATATATATATATATATATATATATATATATATATATATATAAGGAGTATTTTTACAAAATAAAATAGAGAAAGTCTAAAATTTTAAAAATATAACTGAATAAAAAGCCTATAAAATAAGAATATCTTAAAAATTAATTTACAAAATTGAAATTTAAAATAAAAACAGTAGTAAACTAGAAACTAACATTAATAATAATTACATTCTAATTAACTTTATTAGCTTTTTCTAATTAACTACATTTTTGCTATTACATTTTTTTATTTTTAGTCTTATTCGGAATTGTTACTCAATTTGTACTATGATCTTCTACTATTTTTTATTTTGTACTTTTTATGATCTAAAAGCATGAAATTTTTGTATATGATTTAACTTTCACTCTAATATTAATAAAATTAAAGATTGCTTATAAAAAAAATGGTTTAATTTAAACTTATTTTATTTATATTGTATTTTTTCATCATGAATGTCTCATTTTATAATTTTTTCTAAAGTCTTCCAAAATCTTGAGCCGTCCCTACCATAGAGACTAATTGAATCAGTTGAGTCAATATTTAGATATCATACATAATGAATATTTTTTAAAAGGATTGAATTTGAATCAAACAAACGAATAGTTGGTAAACATATCTTTACTATCAAGCCACCACCTCAAGCCGTTGTATTATCACAATTTATATCCTTAGAACTTTTATATTTATATCTTTTACTTTATGAATATTTTTATTCAAATCATAAAATATAAGAACTAACTAATCCAATTATAATCATTATTTTTGTATTATGTATATGTGTGTTTTTTTCCTTTTAATTTGATTAAAAAAAAATTCTATTTATTAAATAAATATAAATAATGATGATTAAAAATAAATATAATTAATGGAAAATTAATAGTTTGGATTCATCAAGTAAAAGAAGGTTTTTTTTTTTTTTTTCCAGAAATTATTATCATCATTAATACAGTGTTTGTTTAGCCATTCCAAAATAAAATAAAATCAATTAATAATAAATAAAATAAAAAAAAAGCACTAGCTCATCAAGCACCAGTGGTCTAGTGGTAGAATAGTACCCTGCCACGGTACAGACCCGGGTTCGATTCCCGGCTGGTGCAAAAGCAGTTTAACTTTATTTAATTTTGATGTTTTTATTTTTCTCCTTTTTTTAAACTTTTCATTTTATTAGTTGTAAGATTTTTGAAGTCATTGCCCTCAAAGGAAAGGTCATTTATTTATTTTTTGTCTCCTTCAACCATTTACGATAAATCTTTTTACTAAACATTAAAAAAAAAAAAAAAATTGAGAAAGTACAACCTATTTTCTCATATAATTAATTATTAAGTAGTAAAATAGCATTGATTTAATATTCTGTCGTATAATTAGCATATCTCATAGAAAATCACCACTTTTTTTTATTTTAAGACTTTATTTATTTCACAAAAAATATTGTGTTTTCTGATATTTAGAACGCTCTATAAAATTAGCTAATAAAAAATGTTTTTTAATTAATAAAAAATAAGATCATGTTAAAGAATGACTTTTTCTTTTCAAAAGAAAGTTATTTTTTAAATTTTATTAAATTCATTATAATAAAAGTAGAATATATAAACACATACTTATTAATCCATCGATCATTGAGTCGTGACACCACAATTTACTATTTTTATGTATTTTCTTTCATATTTAATAATAAAATTTAAAAATATAATTTTTTTTTAAAGTTTAAACATATTTATAGTTTTATAAATTTATTCTTTTAATATCTTTTAACTAATTTTTAATATTGTAATTGAACAAAAAAAAAAAAAAAGATAGTTCTTTTTGAAAAATATTTACCAGAAATAATTAAATTATTTTCCATGAAACAAATGAAATCTAAAATTTATTTTGACACTCATGAATTATATTAAATATACCAAAAGGGCATAGTTTATTAAAACTTTGAGTTATATTCTAACTATTTCAGTTTGCAAAAATATTGAAGTAAAGATTTATATATATATATATATATTTTTTAATTTAATAGTGAGATGGTATCATATATTAGTTTTAAGGCACTGTGTTAAGCTCATTTCACTAATATAATAAAAAGCAGGCTATTCACACTAAATTAGAGAATCCAAAAATGAAAAAAGTTATATTTGTGATCCAATTCTAAAATTTGAATAATAGTCCATAAAATTGGGACTCAACTAAAACTTGAATTTTTTATATTCATTATTTCAGTGTATTAAATTTTTAATATTAATATACGTTGGTAAACCTTAATGAAATATAATATTATAAAATTAAATGTATTAATTTCTTTCTAATGTAATGTTTAGACTAAAGATATATTTAATTAATTACATTATATTTTTTTACCAAATGTTGAAAGAATATAAATTCTTTTTAGTATTTGTAATTTTTATATAATTTTTTTGAAATATATAAACATACAAACACATACGGGAAGTGATACATACACATTTTAAAATTATGATAATTTTAAAGAGATATGTTAATTCTTATATCCCACACATAAATTTTTATACAATTTAAACTTTTATCCATAGGTCAAAGTTGAAAAAGGAATAATCATTATTTTGATATCAATCTAAATAAAAATGCCTCACATTTGATTCATAGCTATGATATGGTATCATGATGTAAAGTAAATTAATTCAAGAAAGCAAAAAGGATATTAATTGCTTGATTACACCCATGAAACTAATAAAGTGTAAATATGATATAAATATCTTCTATTAATTCATAGCTATGATATGATATGCTATTAAATATAAAATATTAAAATAATTTTTAATTAATTTATTCTTAAATTTTTATTCACTTGATTTCATTTAATTACATCTTAACAAATTATATCTAATTCTCTTAGACCTAAAGATTATACCATGTAAAAATAATGAAACACAAAATTATTAGCAACTCATTCACTATCACGCATTAATAATTCAATAATCAAAATATTTCTTATAGTATGAAAAATTAATAATTTAATCTTGACATTATTTTAAAAAATTTATAATTAAATATCTACATATTACATAATAAATTAAAAGTCTAAATTTCGACAATCTCTCTTTATGTGAAATTAATACACAAAGAAAGAGTAGACTATAATCATTAGATTTTAGCTTGGTGGCTAGAGGCTTGGTACTTTCATAGTAGTTTTGTTCGAATCCCATCTTTATCAATGTGTATGGCCTTTATGGTAAAATAAAAAAAAAGAGAATTACTCTCTGTTGTGTGGTCAATCGATCCAGTTGATAGAGTAATTATTATATATATATATATATATATATATATATATATAAAAGATAGAAAGATGGAGTAGGGAAAAGGAAAAATAAAAAATAATATAATAAGCTTATTAATAACACCATGCCCATTTAAAAGAAAAGATAAAAGATAGTAGAGAGAGAAACAGAGGTTGATACTTAATTATTTCTAAATTTTCAACCACCAAAAGTGAAAACACCAAACAAACATAAATATTTTCTGGTAGTCACTACACCTTATAAACTCAATTGATGGCACCAAATATCATGATCTTTCTTTTTAAATGAATGAATTATTTTATTCATTTTTTTTCTTACTTTTTTAATTACATATACCATATTCAAACATTCTACTATTTATTTTTTCACAACAAATTAACTAAAAAATAATATAAAAAAAAACCCTCAAAGCTTCTATCTATGTGCAATTGTAACAAAGGTGTTATTATAGCAAACAAAAAAAAATGTTTTAATAATAATAATAATAATAAAACTTTAAAAAAAAATTATACACATATATTTTATTTTTATATATAAACTCTCATAATTTCATGTAAAAACAAAACAATTAATATTTAATACAAACTAATTAAGAAATTAAATTTGTCTCTTCTCTAATTATCTATTGTGTAAAGGATTGGGACCTGTATAGATTTTCCTCTTTTCATCATCAAGAAGTGGATCTTCTTCACCATCTTTATGATGATCTTCACCACCACTACCACCACCACCTTTTTTATGATCTCCTCCAAAACCACCATGACCATGAGATTGAACAAACCCAGTTTTGAAGCTTTCAAATCTAGCATAACCATCTTGTAAAGATGAAGATTTTAACAATAAAAAAAGAACCAAAAGTAGCATCATCAACCCTTTTCTTAAACCCATTTGCAGCTTCCTTCACTCTCTCTAAAACCCAGAGACCATACATATATCTAATTAATTAGATATATTGTAAGGTTATGAGTTCCAACTCCAGTGCTACTGTAAGAGCTTATAACTAAAAAAAATAAATAATAATAATAATATATAAATAATCTTGGCTCAAAACCCTAAAGAGAGAAACAAGAAAAGGATTTTTTTTTTTGGGTTTTGCCCTTCTTGGATCTGAGTTAAAAAGGTAGCTATATATATATATATGAAACTGAAGAAAAGTAGTAGAAAGGTGAAGTAGTTTGGAATGGGTAAGAAAGAGAGGATTTGTTTGTGAAAGTGAAAATGAGGGGATAGTCAAAAAGCATAGGAATTGATGCTTAAGAAATAAATATGGTGCAGAGAGTGT
Source organism: Vernicia montana (assembly GCA_949750685.1). Taxonomy (NCBI): domain Eukaryota; kingdom Viridiplantae; phylum Streptophyta; class Magnoliopsida; order Malpighiales; family Euphorbiaceae; genus Vernicia; species Vernicia montana. The sequence goes on from CATKHJ010502407.1 coordinate 17,518, forward strand.
TTGGATGCTGTGAATATTTCAGAGCCCATACTATTATTACATATATATATTTTGGAGCAGAAAAAGAGATCAGTAATGGTTGCTTCTAGTGTTCTGTTGGAGCTTTGGGTGATACTTGCTTCTAGTGTTTCATATATTTACAGCGAGAGAGAGAGAGAGAGTCAATGCAAGTATTAATATTGGGTCAGGAGGTGAATGTAAAATTCTTAGAGTCTATAAATATATATATCATTCCAAAATATGAAGATCTCATATTTAAAGAAAATTGAAGTGGTTAAGGTTTAATGTGATGTTTAAATTTTACCATATGTTAGTAAAACTATTTAAGAAAAATTCTTATATACACCAAGCATATACATCTATCTTATACATTAAATTAGATTTATCTTATACATTAAATCAATAAGTGATGAAATATTTTAATCAATTAATATAATTTATTTATTTATTTTTTATATAGTGAAATGACACTGATATTTTTTTTTTATTTCATAAGTTTTTATCTTATTATATTGGTGTATACACTCAATATAATTAAAATTTAACCAACCATTTAATTGGATCATGTGCCCTAATGTTCTGTCACGTCTTCTACTACCACGTATTAGTAGTAAGTGCTAGAATGCTAGAGTTAAAAATTCCATAATAAAAAAAATTAAAATGATTAAGATTTAATATGGATATAATCACTTATTAATCTAAATTTTTTTAGTTAAATTTGAGTGTTGTCAAAATTCCCTTTTGTTTTGCAAGGAGTACTAGCTTTTGCAACAAGCTTGCTTGCTTTTTTATCCCTTTATTACAATTGAAATATTAATAAGATATATGATAGGATTTTTTTTTTCTTTATTTAATTTCTTTTATTAAACAAAATTTTAACTCTCCATGTTATACTAAGTTGATATTTGATAAAACTGAAAATTAAATACTGAAAATTTAAATATTAAATAAAATAAGTGATATAATTTTTAAAAATTATAAATATATTTAAAAATATAATAACTTATTATATTCAATATAAATTTTATAATAAATTACTTTATAAATTAAATAAAATTTTCCTGAATAAATTTATTTTATAAATTAAATAAAATAACTGGTATAATGTAGGTAAAACTTACTTTATAAATTAACTTATAATAAGAAAGTATTTCCCTGAATAAACTTTGATCTACATGTTAAATTTTTTCCAAATATCTTGCCATCAACCTCAAGCCTAATCAAGATCAAATCAATTAAATATGGTCAAACTGGTAGGAGGAGCTGACTACTGGGCCATGGAAAGTTAAGGAGCTATTATAAGGTGAATATTTATATATGTGGAGTAATCCTTTTATTTTTTATTTTTTTATTTTTCTTGAAGAAAATGATGTTGTCCTCATTCACTTTATATTATCACAATTCATAGAGTAAAGCTAATACATCAAAGTCATGGACAATTGATGTAACCACCTGCTCTATAGGGCCCATTGACCTGAAAACCTTACTAAATTTAACCTAATAAAAATAAAATCATTCTTTAAATATTTACTTTTAAAATTTGTAGTGTTATCTTCTTAATAATAGATTTCTCCATTTAAAAATAGATCTGAACTCAAATTTTCCTTCTTAATGTTAAAAAATATTTATTTTTAGTAAATTAATTTGACTCTAATTAAAAAAATTTAAACTCAAAATTTAATAATTTTAAAAATAATTTCAGTATCACTATATTAAAAGTTAAATTAAAATTTAGTAGTAAAAAGTATTTTCTTTGCTTCACTATTATTTTTCTATATTTTTAAGGTTTTATATATTTTTTTAGCGTTGAAGTTTTATATTTTTGTCTAAATCTACTTTTGGGTGAAAATTTGATTATTACTTTTGCCAGTTGGGTAAGCCACCTCCCTAGACAAAATTGGTTGTTAAGATTTATGAGTAATTGAGTATATATGAATGTTAACAAAGCAAATTCAACCACAAATAAGATAATTTTGATAATTACAAAAATATCAAATTATAATGGTTTAGATAGTAATTCCTGAAAATCATCTTCAACCACAATATTATGGCATCGTTGATTTTGATGGATTTCAATGATAGATTTCGTAAAATTTATGAATTGTAGCTCAAATCTTTATTTAGTTTGAAAATTTGAGTTACATCTCATAAATATGTTAAAATCTACCATACTCTAAATTTTTTAAAAATGAAAGGTTTGAAAACCCACATGGGATGTTGATTTTTAATTCTATAGATTTCGTTTAAATCCATAGATTTAAACTAAATTTATGAATTTAAAATCTATCATGTCAAACGAGATTTATAGCTTTATAATTATAAATAAATTTATTTGCCAAGCACAATGGGACTAATTAACTTCTTTTAATTTCTAACCCATAATTTGCTCTAGAGATAAGTAAGAGAAAGTTTTACTAATAGTACTAATAAAATTCAAAATCTTACAAAAAAAAAATAATAATTTCATCTTCTAATTATAAAAAAAATTTCTCTCTAATCAATAAAAAAAGAAGAAGAAAAAAACAGAAAATACTTTACATACTTTAAATATATATGCATGATTGTGATATGTTTGATCTTAGTAGGACAAACATAGCCTCCTTTAGTTGCATTGTGAGTTTGTGACATGAGATATATTGCATGCTAAAAAAATGCTTTTAGTAGAAAACATTTTCTTATATAAATAATTAATTATCTTTTGTGATTTAATTTTAATATTAAAAATTAATTAAATGATTTTTTAGCAATTGACATGACAATGTTCACAATAATTATGATTGCACTAATTAAGTTTTTTCACTTGATTTTTATTCTTGCAACTTAAATTATAAGAACAAATGATAAATTACTCTAAAAATTATTTAATGGAAAATATTCATTTGATGAAAGAAAAGACTCAAATCAATTTAACTTTTTCTTCTCTTCTTAAAAGTGAAAAGTTAATTTTATTAATTTTGACAAATTCATTAAAATTTAAAAAAAAAAAAAAACTCATTAAAAAAAAGAGAAATTAATAAGAGAATCATATGAATACATACCCATTAATCCATCTATTATTACTGTGCACTAGCATCATTAATTGCCAACACAATTATTACTTCTATAAGTATTTTTAGCTTCATAATCAATAATAAATAAAATAAAATAAAATAAAATTTCTACATGGTCCAAACAATTTCAATTAATTATTTAATTTTCACTATTGTAATTAAATGATAGAAAACAAGTTATATATATATATATATATATATATATATATATATATATATATATATATATATATATATATATATATATATATATATATATATATAT
>CATKHJ010502572.1:0-19288 GCA_949750685.1 Vernicia montana
AGAATTTTAGTGACCGAAAAAAAAACAGAGCAAAATAAAAAAAAGGAACCAGAGAAGATTATAACAGAGACTGAATTTCTTTGAGCTTTAATGAGCAACCATGCTCTGATACCATGTTAATATATTTACTAGAAACAAAGATAGAATTGAAAGATTTTGTATTTCAGATTGTGTATTTTACAGAAGCAAGTTCTAGGTATTTATAGAAAATTATAACCGTGATTAATGGCTTAACTATGGCTGAATATACATGTGCTGAAAGCTGGCAATTTGACTAATAACTAATATTGACATTAACAATAACGGTGGTACACAATCTTGACTTTTGCAAGATTGTGTTTCCATTAACATATATATATATATATATATATATATATATATATATATATATATATGCATTAATATTTTCTCATTTTCCTTCTTGATTTATAAAAAAATTTATAATATTTTTATATTCGACTAACTTTTTCTCTCTTTTATTTTAGTTAAATGTCGAATTTGAATATACTATTAAAAATTATTACTCCTTCTCAAAAAGGTTTACATCATTTTCTTTCTTTTTTGATGTTTTAAAAAGATTCACACAAATACTACCACTATTTTTTACTCATTTTCCTTTTTTACCCCATCTTGAAGATGCATTTAATATCTCAAACAAACCAAAATTAAGTGTATTTATTATACTATTAAAGGTATAAAAGAAAAAAATCTCATTTTATTTATTGTATTATTAATCTTTGTAATAAAAAAAAAGTGTTAACTTTGGACGTAATATTATAAGTTATATCCAAATGTCGAAAAATAAAATTAGAATTAAATATTAAGATGAAATCTTTTTGAGTTTTTTTTTTTTTTTTTTTTTTTTTTTTAAGATTAGTCAAATATAGAAAAATATTTACATGTATTGAATGTTTATATACACCAATATATATATATATATATACACACTAAGATAATATGAGAATCACATATAAAAAAAAAATACAAGTGTAATAGTAACTTTATCTTATTATTAAATAATGAGTATAAAACAAAAGTAAATTCACTAATTTTTTTTTAATGTTTTATTTTCCCATGCATATGGTATATGAATGAAGTGAAGGTTTTACAATCAAGCTCATTTATAATTAAATGGGCCTTAATATAAGGAGATAGGAAATGGACTCAAAACGTATGGTTCGTGGATGAATCCTGTAATGGGGCTTTGTTCCAATAAAACTCGATTACTCCCTCTTGTTCATATTGGGGAAGACAGAGGTCCAAATGGATAGAACCCAATTGATACCCTTCACCATTGAATTCATATTCAACTGTTGAGACTTATTTTAAAATTATAACTATTTACTTTTTGAATTTTTTAAATTTTAATTAAAAAAAATCTAATTTTTTCATTATATATTCATCACAAAGATAAGCAAAAGAAAAATTCCATAAATATGTAATGAATAATTCCCTAGTCCAAAACCAAACAATAATCTACATCTTAGCCATATGAATTGATGTGTCAAACTCTTCCTCCAATTAGCTTCACTCTCGTTGGTCTGTACATAGGTCCATTTTAAGATTTGTATAGTATAATTTCTGTACATGAAATTAATGTATTTCTTTTTTCATTTTCTGGTTTATATATAAAAAAATTAAAGAAAATAAATTGTAAGGGTTTGTAGTAATTAAGAGGCTACTAAGTTAATGACAAAGTAATACTAATCTTAATTTTTTGTTTCTTTTTATTACAAATGGGGCAAAGGCTCAAAGCTATACAATACATAAAAAAAAATTTACAAGTAATCCTACAAATAGCTTGGTTAACTCTCAATATTTGATAAATTTTAATTTAAAAATTAAAAAATAAAACATAAAAACATATATAAAAAGTATTTAAACAATAAAATGATTTAATTTTTTAAAAATATTCTTGAATCGTATTAATGGAGCATTAAAAGTTAAAACTAATAATTCGGTGAGAAACGTACTAGCTTTATAGTTATATATTAATAACAAATTAAAAAACAATAAAATGATTTAAATTAACATATTAGAAAATAATATATATTTACTGACAAATAAAGGGAAATCATGCATCTCTAAAAATATTTAACTTCATTTGTTTATATGAAGTATATAATTTTCATTTACTAAATACAATATTGAATAATTTCTTTTATTAATAAAATTCTCCAAATTTTGAACCAAGTAAAGATAAAGGTATCATTTGACTTGCAAAGTCTCCCATTTGTATTACATCATAACAAATTGCACCCTTAGGCCTTAACCATTAAAAAAAAAAAAAAAGTTGGAGCTTTTGATTTGCACCTAATTGATGGAGTTGACACCACTCATAAATATCCATCATGTTGCCATATGTTTGTTTATCTTCAATTCAAGTTTGGAAAATGTTTTAATCACCATATCAAATACTACATACTACATTTTACTTATTATTGTGATGAGATTATCACAGACAATAATTTTGAAAAAAAAATATGCTCATTAATTGATAATAAAAAAAACATATAAATGGTTTTAATCAAATATTTTGAAAGAGATCAAATTTTTTATTTCAGTTAATTATGTCCTTTTAAATTTTAGGTCAAATTCTCTTCTTTTTTTTTAATAGTAATTAATAAGTTTATTAATATTAATTGTATAGCATAACTACTCTTAAATTGAAAATTATAACAAATTTTCTGTATTTTAGTTTAGGAAAGTCATCATCAAATTAATTACATGGATTGCAAAGTTGAAATATTTTCTATTGATTATTAATAAACTTATAAGTAGATTATATAACAAAAGAAACATATTTATTTTTTCAATTTAAATAATATTCGCAAATTTGTTAGCAATACACAATGTAAAAAACTTTAATCATAAGCCTTAAAAGTTAAAACGTGAAAATAATGAATACATAATGCTTATTAATTACAATTTGTGATGGCATAATAATTAAGCAAAAATAAATATGTTAAATATTAGAGTAAAGATTTGAGAGATGTCATGTTGAATGGTGAGGGTTTAAGAGTATATATGTCTAGATATTAATAAGTTAATTATTAGAGTAAAGATTTTTAATTTTAACTTACATGGTATAATTGAAATTAAATTTTAAAATTAGAGTTTAACTGGAAAAAGAAATTAGAATGGAATTGAAAAAAAGCAAAGATTTTCCCAATAAGAATGAACTTTGTTTCGTAGCCAAACTTAACAGTACTAAGAATTTGACACATTCAACATTTGCATGAGCTACACTTGCAACTTTAACCCCAAAAAAAAAAAAAGAAAAAAAAAAAACTGAAATTTTCCAAACATTGCGTTGGATCGAACTTCAGATTTTCCATTTATCTCTGTATATGATAGCTGAATCTATACTAGATTCAGTAAGAGGTCTGGAAGGGCTTGGCAGACTTGAGATCAACAACAACTCCAGCAATGGACCCAGCAGCTGCAGCAATGGAAATAATAAGGCAAGCAGCACTTAAGATTTGGAGACAGAACCATCTTGTACTCCATTTTGGTATTTTCTTTTGTGCTATGTACATTTCAACTGGGAAATAAACTGTTAATGGCCAAAATCCTAAAGCTCCAAGAAGTCCAGCTATGTCATTAAAGAAAGGAAGGAGCATTGAAATCACAGTTGTCATTATCACAAAAACTGTTCTCCAAACCATTCTAAAGAGGTTAAGATTAAATGAGCGGTAAAATGGAATTGGGATTTTGATATCTTTGGTAATAAAGTCATTATCTGGGAATTTTTGTGCTGCTGCTTTTTCAACAAAGGCAAAAAGGGGTTGGCAGTAAACTTGGTATGCACCAACGAGATGAACTACTATGGCTACATTGGCAATGTCTAGTAGCCAATATGGGTTATAGAAACCAAACCCAGTAAGGAGATTTCCAGGCGACATATCTCCGAAAGCAGCATAGCCAAAACATCCACAGAGCATATAGAAAAGGGTTGTGACTGTAACACTAACTAGAGTTGCTTTTTTCATTGTTTTGGACTCTGATGGTGGAGATTTGACTGTGTCCTGTTACAGAACAAGTCATACTAGTTAGCTTAATAGGAAAAACAGAATTAAACTATTAAAAATGTAATTAGCTTGTTAATTTGCTTTTAAAATACCTGAATTTCAATGAGGATTATGGAGTAAGAATAGGCGAAAGCAATGTCACCAAGTGCATGGAAGCTGTTCCATATCTTTTGGGTTGGAGTTACAGTTTCAATGCTAATTCCAGTTAGGCTTCCCATGAATTTTCCATTCTTTGCTACTTCAGCAATTCCAAGTCCAAGGCCAATTGTTGAGTAAGTAAAGGACATGACAGCAGCAACAATGGAAAGCCACCATAGTTGATCAAAATCAGGGATTTGAGAGAAAATAATTTCTGTAATCCCAAATGCAATCATGTAAGGATTAGCATTCATTTTACAAGGATTTTTGCCACCACTCTTATGGAAACAATTAGACCTCTTGATTGCCCTGTTTAATCAAAACCCACAAAACTAATTAACCAAAAGAACATGAAACTAAACCAAAAGATTAACAATTTTCAAGAAATCAACTCTGTACTCACATCATGCTTATGGAAGATGCTATTGTGTAACCAATGGCAACACCAAAAAGGTTCAAATACTGAACAAACCCACAAATCTTGACCTTAGCACCACCAAGATTGGACCGAACAGCATCCATATAAGTGTAGTTTCTCTTGCCAGTAAGAGAATCACCAGAACGGTAACAAGCAGAGAGCAGAGTAGAAGTATAGTAAGTAACAAAAGAGAACAAGAACATCACAGCAGGGCCAGCAATCCATCCAAGCTGAGCTATTGCCCATGCTAAAGACAAAACTCCTGACCCAATCACAGCTGTTATGATATGGGCACTTGCAGTCCAGATAGTCCCTAAAAACGTTACAAGAATCAACAGAATCAATAATCAAGAAACAAGAACCAACCCATTTTTCTCTTAATTGAAAGGTAATAAATTAAATTACCAGTTCGCTTAAGACGACCATCATCGTCAAGCAACTTGGAGCCAGCAGCTTGCGCATGCATGTCAATGGAGACATCAAAACCTTGGTGAGAATGGTTCTTTGATGCTGTGTTCTCAACCATTTTTGCTAATTAAAGCCAAAAACAGAGAAGAAAATTAAAAAGAAAAAAGAAAACCAACGTAAGTTAGAGAATTAATTGAATTGAATTGAGAGTTGAGAGTTGAGAGTTGAGAGTTGAGAGTTGAGGGATGCAATGGAAGAGAAGCAGAAAAGGTATTTATAGAGAAACAGAGTTTAGGTGGTATAATTATAGAGCTAAGTGGACCCTAATAGTTGAAGAGAAGAACACGTGCTGTAAAACCACTAAAGACTCAACGCGGATTGTGTATTTGGCTCTTTGTCTCTTATAGTGAATCCCCATCATTTATCAAACACAATTTTTTGCATAGAAACTATCGTCGGTTTTTCAAAAAGATTAAATGTTAGTTTCCTTTTTTTTTCTTTGATGAATATTATATACAATACAAATATAAAAATTTAATTTAATTTAAAATTAATTATTTTAAATAACTATTAATTTAATTTAAGTTTTTAATTTAATCATTAAATAATTTTATCAAATATCAATATAATTTTTTTCTTTCACATTATTTATTTTAAAATAAAAAGAATTGTAATATTACAAAAACAGCTATATTGAATTTTCTAAAACATGAATAAATATGGAGTAAATATGTAAATTTAACTTTTGATAACAGTAAATTGTTATGCTAAATGTGTTTTCATTTAAAAATAATATAATATTGTATAAATTTAGTTACTTTAAGTGATGAAGAGATTGAAAAATATATACCCCACTTGAGAAAGAGAACTTTCTCTCAATGCTTTCAATTTCAGAGGTCAGCAGTAATACGTAATCAATTCACAATAATACAAGGCAAATTTCAGGGCCCTTAGTATTGCCATTTGGTAACTGTTGTAAAAAACTTGGTTTTCCAGGATTTGTTTTGTCTTTATTACTTTTATTCTTTCCTTTTCATTTAATATCTTTGCTGTTTTTTAACCAGACAATATTTACTTGTAATAAATCTAAATCGTTTTATTTCAAAAAAAAAATTTATTAAAATTGCACATATTTAAATCTTTAAATTATTATGTTATGAATTACTTATTTAATTCTGATTATGGCTTAAACAAGAAATCTCGTTAACTCTGAAAATAACTTCGATATGAATTCGAATTTAATAACATGTTTCCTTTCCCACTTAAGGTATTGCAGGTATTTGTGGCAATGAATATTATCATTTTATTTCTATTTATTTGGGGAAAAAATGAAAAGAATACGTCATATGACAAAGATAAATTAATATAAAATGCATGAGAAAAAATAAAAAGAGTAGAAGTACTGTTATTTTCCAATAACATCTATAGAATTACTTTTCTTACTTGTCTGATTAAAACAAACTCTATCAAAATGCTTAAAATGTATAATTATAGAAATAAAATGAATAACTAAATATTAAAGATTCTTCAAACTCTTACCTTAATTTCTTTCCTTGCTTTTGCAAACTCTCCTTTTTATTAATTAATAATGATAAAGCTCAGTATATAAGAAAGATCAGAGTAATTACTAAGTTTTGTTATGCTTCACTTGAAATAAAACCCCATATAGTTATATATAGTAAGGAAGCAAACCCTACTAAATATTATTCTAATCTATCTCTTTAAAGGACCACCTTTGAATTAAAATTCCCAAGGCTAATGCTTCTCCATTCTCCTCCATCCTTGTTAGAGATCGAATATGGTTCCTTAATAATTCATTCCATTATTAAAAAATTAAAATAATAATAATAATAATAAGGGTTCATCTATAGCAAATATGAGGGAGAGGATATACCAGTCAAATGCCTACTTTTGGATACATATGTTATGGACTTAAAATAATCTAGGCATGGTGTGTGACCACTTGCCTGTCATATTATTCTAAATTTAAGTGAAAATTCATATATAGTTCTTTTTTTTTTTTTTTTTTTTTTTTTTTTTTTTTAATATTGTATACGTATTCATATCATTTATAATAAAAATAAGAAACTTGTAAAAGAAAAAAATTAAAAGTAATGGTATACACCAAGACCCGTTTGAGAACCCTCCCACCTTCCTCCCCAATCACAAATTACTCCACTAATTAATCAATTGATTTTATCAATCAAGTACATAATTTTCTCATAATAATGAGATTTTCTAACATAATAGATGTAATTAAGTTTGAATTTCCCTTCCCCGATATTAGAAAAAAAAAAAAATTGTGAATTGATTTAATTCAAAAATCAAATTTTATTCAATAAAATTGAGCAAAATTATTTGTTAAATTAATAAATTATAATAATTGATAGCTAGAGAAAGAATTTATACTTTATTAACTTTAACAGTACTCCCCATGACTCAAGGAATGAAAGGTTATAATGCAAAGGCAATTTTAGTATTTAGGTAAAGGATATCTTTAAAATTTGAATTTCAATATTATTATTTGACAGAATTGAGTTCTTGTTCCTCTTTTTTTGGGTGGGATGCCACTCTTTTTATGATAAAGACAGTGTAACTCCTTTATACCCCTAATACTCAGGACCACTAAGCCTTTTGGTATGGTCCTGTTTGAAGTGCCCGTTCCGTATTAAAATCCTTTGGCCGACTACCAAACACTCTTCTCATTTATCAATAATTAAGTTAATAATCCAATAATTTTCATAATTTAAAATTTGATAACTCTTTCCCATTTAAATTCTCATCCTGAAATTTACACACAATAAATTTCTAAAATGAATTTTTTATCCAATTAAAGCATTATTAAAATAGAAGAGCTACTCATTTTGTCATTCATTTGATTAATTAGAAACATATCATCTTTTGAAGCAAAATGTAAATTTATGGTAATAAATTAATTACATGCCGTGTAATTTTTTTTGGGGATCTTCTAATTTTAAAATGAATAAATCACTTCTTCTATTTCAATTTAATAGACGTTTTAGGAGTTCAATACAGTATTTATTAGTTTTTTTTTTTCAATTTTACCCACATCATCAATTTTATTTTCTCTTACTTTTACTCTGCCTTATATATATATATATATATTTGTCCACCTTAATTAAAATTGAAATTATTTAATAGTTTTCTTAATATGTATGTAAAACGTTTATTATTATAAAACAAAGGGAGTATATATATATTTTTTATCATTGTTAGGCATGGTCAAGGACCAAATATTTGTCCTTATATGAATTCGATATGAATCCATAATTCAGTAATTAATTGGATAATATATTTTTAAGATATTATCAATTAAAATAATTTAATATTGATGGAGAAAATATCTCTTGCATAGATAAGAAAAGAAAAATCTCTTTGAAAAATAAGAAAAGGGATTCTTATTTTGAATATATATAGAGAGGGAGAGAAGAGAATAACTAAGGTTTCTACTCTCTAGTGGTCATTAATTATCTCCCATTTCTCTAGTGTAAGAACGTTAATTATTTTTCTGTTGTGAATTGTACAAAACTAATAGTAATATGTGATGCATTTAATTAATTGTAATATATAAAATTTAAGTTAATTATATATTTCCAATCAATTATTATAAAATTAAAAAATATATATATATAAGTGACTTGAGCTTTTCAGTAACATGCATGAAGTATCCCAATCCTACAATATTGTGTTCTTAGGTTTGCCATTCTCATTTTGGCAAGTATAAAAGAAAACCAACTTCTATTATGAGTTCTTAAATATTTGTTTGATAAGCAAAATTATTAAATATATATTTCAATTATATAAAGGATCATATATAGAGAAAAGCAAGCCAATGTCAGCCACAATTTATTCTTAGGCGTATATGCCTATAAATAAAATAATTAACTAGCTATGAACTTATTAATTAGTAAATAAGCAACTTGATTATTGCCCCACTTAGTTATTAGTGTAAAACTGTAAATTAATTATTATTATTAAGAACTATAATATAATTCTAGTGGGGATTCAATTCATTTTGTCGATACACATGGCTAAACTAGAGACTCACAAATTGGGGTTTTTTTTTTTTTTTTTTTTTTTTTTTTTTCTTAACTCCTTGCTTTAGGGGAGTCCTCATTGTGGGGGAAAAAATTATGTTTTTAGTGTGAGATCAACATTAATTCAAAGTTAATAATTCATTTATACATGATAATTTTCGTTAATTTTATATACCAAAAGAAGTATCTAATAGTGACTACTTGATATTGATGTATAACATTGATTATTAATTAACTAATAATCAATAACAACAGCACTTATATCAGAAACTATATATATATATATATATATATAGTTTTATACTATATTTATAGGTGCATATTATAACTAATGAATTATGAACATTTGACTATACCTCACTCATTAGGAGGTGGGAATCGCTAAAGAAGAAACCACCCAAGATAACAAATTCGAAGCCCCATCGTGCACATAGGTTTCTAAATGGAAATGTGGAAGAATCATTAAGCATAATGCTTCTCATTTGGAATATTGATTATATATATATATATTCTTTTTAATGAATACTTTTTTTAAATCACATTTACAGATTAATTGAATATATAAAATCAGAATATATATAATGTTAAAAAAAATTCATATATATATATATATATATATATATATATATGAGTTTTGATTTAATGGTAATGCAATCATTTTCAGAATGATTAAATTTTAAGTTCCAACACTAAAGTCAAATTTTCACATATAATGTCTAAGGCAAACCATCTATGTAACACTTATAATTACAAGAATGACTTATTATAATATGCGTTATAAATAAATCAATAACATATTAGGTTAATAAGTTTTTTTTTAAAATTTATTTTTAAGTTGTTGGGTTAAAAAAAAAAAATTTAGAGATAAAAATAATATTTAAAAATAAAATTGAATTCCAAATAAAAATTGTCTTTTTCTCGTTATCATCTAATATCCTATTGATATACTTAATTATCAAAAACATCTTTATTTCTTTTTTTATTGGAGACTCAACGGATCGAAATAATAATATCAGTTATACAATAAGAAGTAGTACTCCCTTTTTAATATCTCACCAAATTGATGACAACTTTATAATTTAGGAGATTTGAATATGAGATTTCTCAATTTTCACACCTTAAAAGTAATTAGAATTGAAATTTTATTAAAAATACTTTTAAATAAAAAATTAATTTAATCAAACATATTTAGAAATTAAAAGAAATAAATAAACCAAATAAATAAGTTTAAGTTGTTTACACTTAGTCACTTACTAATTCACAAATTAAATACATCATTTCACTATATATATCTCTCAATTCCATTTGGTTCGTATAAAAATTAAACGAAATAGAATCAAGATATATAGAATAGAAATTCCTTATAGTTTTATTTCATTTTTTTTTTTTGGGAACTAAATAAGAGTTAAATTAACAATTTTGGGAACTAAACAATTCATCACATTACAAATGTCAAAGGTACAAATAAAACTCTCTTATTTAGGCTGATGCTCAAGTAAGTCATTAATGTTTTTTTTATCTTATTAGACCTTCGATCTTTTCAAAATGGCACATGTAAAACCCTTCCTCTATTTTTTATTAAACATAAGTTAAAAAAAGTCTAGGTGGATCTCATTACTTATACTTTATATTGATATGAAAAAATAATATTTTAAAAATTAAAAGTAATTAGATATAATAAACTGATTAAAGCAAATAAAAGTTTTTACATTTATATAGTTTTCTTATGTAATTTTAATAAATTAATAACAAATTGTAATGATTTTATAATTTTTCTCTACAATTATTTATGAAAAATAAATCAAAATAATTATATTACATGAAATATAATAATATTTTAATATTTTATATAAGAATTTTTTTTATAAATTATACTTTAATATATAAGGACTAAGGAGTCTTTTTTATTAAATTAAATTTGTAATATTTTAATTAATTAATTAATTTTATTAACTTTGAATTTCATAAATATTAAATTTTTTTTAAATAGTTTAAAAAATATTTATACAAAAATAAAAATTAATATATAGGTGTATAGATATTAATTTTTTATTTTTAACATCACATGATAAAAATTCTAAATTATAGATAGAGGGTTTTATATGTACTATTTTAAAAATATTAAGAGTCTAATAATATAAAAAAAAATATTAAAAATTCACTTATGCATCAGTAAAAAAAAAAAAAAAAAAAATCTATTTATAGTTTTGGCCTATTACAAAATATCTAAAGATCAATTAAGACAAGACAACTTGATATCAGTCAAAAGGTAGGTTTGTGTAGCATAAATATTTGATTAATAAGTGAATAATTGATCTTTGCTGGAGGAGGGTACAGAAACAACTCCAAGAATATATTTGCATTAAGTGCGTGTCTCATTCTTGTTTAAACCACTTTACAAATGGAATGCTTTATTAATTCCATTTGAATTTTGAATAAGACCCCCCTTATAACGAGTGTGATGTGATACCTGCAACACGCCAACACCTATCCTATCCAAACTACATATTAAATGATTTGTTCTTTTACTTAAAAAATTTCACCATTTGCTAATTAATATTTCAACTTGAAATCTATGCAATTACAATATCACTAATATCAGTATAACTCTTTATAATCTTATTTAAATTATAGAGTTTAAAATGGATTTTAAACATAATTTATATTTGATTTTTTTTTAAAAAAAAAATAGTTTTATGTCTCCTAAGAATTAAATAATAAATAGTTATATGTCTATGGACTTAAGAGTTAAGAGAGATTATTTAATGAACCTAATATACATCAAAAAAGAGTATCCCTTATACTTGCAATTAGATAATTATTATATAAAATTATGAGAAATAGATTTTATTTAATTGTGTGAGTATAAGATACACTATTTTTAATTTTTATACGAATCGAGTTCATTAAATAATTTCTTTTAATCTAAATGATTCTTCTTAATTTTTAATTGAAAATCTTAATAAAATTGTATTGTATCTATACCTATACTTTGATATATCTTAGAACTTAATTAGGTCTAATTTGCCTTGCCTGAATCAATAAAGGACATAAAAGAAACATTTTTTAGGTCTTTATAATTGCCACATGCATGCATTCCCTAATCCCATCCTACTGTCATTTGCAACTTGTGATTTTCATTTAAGGGATAAGGTGTATTTTTACTCCTAACGTATATAGTGAAGTGCATATTTACCCCTAAAATAATTTTAAACTCAATAAAACACTTAAACTTGTTAAAATTGTAAATTGAAGCCCCTTCTTAACAGGAGAATTAACTCCATTAGATTTAATGCTATTTTATAAAGAAAATGACCCATTAAAAATGAAAATAATAAAAAAAAAACACACAAACTCTCTCTTTTTCTTATTTGGCAAAAAAAAAAAAAAAACTCTCTTTTTCTTTTCTTCTCTCACACACTAAGAGAGACTTTGTGTTTTTTTTTTTATTATTATTTTCATTTTTAATTGGTCATTTTCTTTATAAAATAACATTAAATCTAACGGAGTTAATTCTCCTGTTAAGAAGGGGCTTAAATTTACAGTTTTAACAAGTTTAAGTGTTTTATTGAGCTTAAAATTAGTTTAGGGGCAAATGTGCACTTTAATATATATACGATAGGGATAAAAATGCACTTTGTCCCTTCATTTAATTGAATCATTATCAAAAAGGCCACTAATTTAAAAATAATTATGAATAAAAAATAATCTAATAATTAAATATATATCTCATATATAGAAAATTAAAATTTTTATTTTGTATATTATTTCCTTTAAAATTTTACAATTTATTTAAAAAATATTTGATATTATTTCTTCAATTGTTATATTGAATATATAATGATAAAAAGTAAAGAGCGAAATGCACTTGGTGAAGGGTCCATTTCATTTTGGTTTAACTAGTATTTCATTAATTCATTTGGAAAAAACTAAAGAGCTCTTTGTCTCGGTTTGTGTTGCCCTTTGAAAAATACCAAAAAAAAAAAAAAAAAAGTACATTGCTTTCTTTCTTTTTTTTTTTTTTCCAAAGAAATTATACTAACAATAAAATGACAAAAAAATCAAGATCAGTACAAGTATTTGAGGCCCAACAAGTAAAGCTCATAGAGGAATACATAATAAACTATCCAATTTTAGATTTACTTGCCTAGAGTTAGAAACTCATGCAACAATCAGGCCTAAAACTTGAATAATAATTCCTATACCATTAATGTTCTTGGTGTTGGACCACCTTTCAGAAGCTACTGTCTTCATCACCGACCACCGCATTAGTGTCGGCAATTAATAAGGCACCACCAAGGACTCAACGTTTGAACCCACCAAAAAGTACAGGTACTGAGAAACTTGATTCTCCACTCTCAACTGCAGCAAAACACCATCCGCAGTGAAAACAATGATGGAGCCTCTCTCCTCTTCCACAGAATGGCCAAAGCCTGAGAAGAGAAAGACTACCATCGTTGACTCTGAGGCTCAACAAACTCAGATACAGAAACACTATAATCGCCCAAGCCGAGCCACTCAAGTCTATGCTAAGCATAATTTCTCTCACCCACCATCGAACGATACAAGCCTTCAAAGGACAGAGAACGCTGCAATGAGTGAGTCGGACAAAGCCGTAGGTGGAGGCGAAACCGCTACCGCAAGAGACAGAGGTAACTAACTTCACAAATCCAAAACCAAAAAATTAAATTTGCACACAAAAATCACACAACGACCTTATTATAAGCTGTAACTATAAACAAACATAAAGAAAACAAAGAAAATAGACATCTCCACTGGAGACGGAAGCTGCCAGGGGTAACCCTAAAGAGAGGTACAGGCGGCGCTAAGAACATAATAAAATCCTTAGAGAGTAAACTCGAGGAGAGAGAATAAAAAAGACTTCTTAAGTGCATTGCTTTCATCATGTTGATTTAAAAATATTGTAAAATAAATATTTTTTTTTTTAAATATACAGCAAGGATGTAAACATATATCTTTAAATTTTATCATTTATATGATAAATAAAAAAGTTAATTTAAAAATATTATAATTGTTAAAAATAAAAATAATAATAAAACAAATATTTCATTATTAAAATATTAAAGATGTACATTATAGCTGAATTTAAATGTGTTAAAATTTATTTGGAAATATATAATATGTTTTAGCAAATAAAATGTTATTTTCAAAAACCTTGAATTCAATTAAAAATTTTAGAAAATTAATTTGAAATTGGAGGAAAATAAAAGAAAATAAAACTATAAAAGTGGAAGATCAATAGATCATTGATAATATTAGATATAACTTATAAGAACGTGATTGGTACACATTGGATGGTAAAGAGAAAGTCAAACCTTATAGGGAAAAAATAAAAGTGGGTCCCTTAGGGGGGAAGTGTTTTACTTATAATACGGTTGTCAACTATGGTTGTCCAAAGAGTCGTTCTTTGGTACTATTGGTACACGGTACGTCGGTACCACTGCATTGTACACCACTAGATCAAATTGTATTGAATCCTGGCCTTTCATTAATATAATACTATTATAAATAAATGAAAAATGAAAGCTTTTTGTCACATCCAACTATGATCGGCAGATTTTAGCGTCCAAATGTATATTATTTGCAAAAATATCCCCCTTCGTGCCAAGAAATTACAAGTTGTAATTTCCCATCTCTTATATTTTGCTTCAAAATTTTAGAAGTGTCAAAAGGTGTTGCGAGTAGTATTAAAATCCGGTTGGTTTATTCAGATGATACGATTAGAATTAATATAAATATAATTTATTTATTAATTGTGTTATTCTAACACGATACGAAAATTAAATAGATTATACGAACACGACACGTGTAATTTGTTTATTTAATTGGGTTATGTGCGGGTCATGATCTCGACACAACCCATTTAATTTGTATCAAATTTATAATATGAAAAATGTAATATATTTGTTAAAGAAATCAACTATAATATTATTCATAAATTAAATCGTAATTAAAATTGTAAATTTATTAAAAAATTCATATTTCATATGTTTTTCAAACATTCAAACAATCGACATTAAATAAACTTAAATAACATTTTGTTTGTCTTTGATCTTTTTGTCATTTTATTTTTTTATTCATTTTGTTTGCTTCTTATGTAATATAAATGATTATTTTAACCCTTAATATTACTAAAAAATACACGAGTTATAAATATGTTGGATCAAGTTGATACGACTCAATATGACACGTGAAATTATACGGATTAGTGGATCAACTTATTACAGACTCATTTTAAGCAGTCATAAATAAGTTAAGTCTCAATCTGTTATCGATACGGATCTGTTAAGTCTCAATCTTAACTTAAAATTTTTTCGTATTTGATGAATCGAGTTAACGTGTCATAATCTTTTTTGACACTCCTACTTCAAATAGTAATCCTTTTATAATTAATTACTACAAATGTAATAATAATATTTTGTTCATTTTCAATAATTTATTTTGTTTAAAAATTATATTTTTTTCTGGAATTTTTCCTTAATTAAACATAATAAAAGAATAAAACTTCTAAAATTGTAAAAATTAGGATAAAAATTTACTTTTAAATTAATAAATATTAATAATTTAATAAAGATTAATAGATACATTCATATGAAACTAGTCACAAGCCCCATTTTTTGCGCGAGTTTTGTTATAAATTTTTTATTTAACTAATATTTTAAAAAAATATTTTAATATATATGCAAATTATTATTATTATATTAAATTTAAATATTACCTTATAATAATTTTAAATATTAATATAAATAATATATGGGTCAATTTTATTATATATATGTCAACAAAAAGACTAATAATAAGATATTAAATATACTGATTTGCATAAATTTTAATTAAAACCTATAAAAATATAATAACGTGAAAAAAAAATTAATGATATGACATTATATCAAATAACTTAATTGACACATAACGAAAATTTTTAATAGAATTACTTAATCCATGATAAAAAAAATTAAATAATATTTGAACTCAATTATTATTATATACTACATATAAATTTGGATGGTAATAATTTAATGGATACATTAATAATTCATATTAAAATCTATGAATTTTTTTTACAGTTTATGGTCCTTTAATAGCTCTACCCCAAACTATTATTCATATACCATACTTCTCATGTCCATTCAACTTAGTAATTTATGTTATATCTATCATTTAATCCGATATACATTATAGGAATAGTTAAATACATTCCATTTCATTTCTTTTAGTTAGTAAATGATTATATTGCTGACTTATCTGTTTTTTTTTTTTAAATATTGCATCATTTTATATTTTTTTATTCAATTATTTTTTTTTATTTTTTTATTTTGTCGATCAGGAATATTATCGGATCAAATTACACCTCAATTGAAATTAGATTTCTCTTTGAATGAGTTTAAGAGTGCACCCACACTTTGGCTATACACTAAAAAATTATCTCTTTGTGTACAAATCAAACTATAGTTAATTCTATTATGTCTTTATAGTCATTTTTAATTTGAAATAAATATTTTCTACTATTAATCCAATAATTTTTTTATCGTTGCATTTTAATATTTTATTTTTTATATAGATTTTGTCATTTTCACTATATTGTCACGTTAGTGGTACATTTATAAGCTATAATTTTTAAAAATTTTTAATTATATTTTTTCAATTTATTAAATAATTTTATACCTTTTAATATCCTACAAAAAATTAAAATTATATTATCTAATTTATATACTTAGAAAATAAAATTATTTTTTTTTCTAAAAAATGAAATTCGTAATTAATAATAATGATTTTGTAACTTGCAAAAATTGTATGGGTAATATAATCAATTATCAAGTGAGAAAGAGAGGGAAGAGTGTTTTAAAAATTTTGGAGTGCATTTAACCACTCTTTATAATTATAATTTTGAAACCAATATTTTCAAATCCAGCTCGATTTTGAAACCAATAAAAATAGAGGATAATAGATCAAATATTCAACTAGAGGTCAAACCAATGTTGAATTGTAATTAAATTAAATATATAATAAATGTTATATAGAATATATTATAATTAATATTACTTATTAAAAGTCATGATAAATAAAATATATATCCAAATAAAGTAAAAGAATTATTTTAAATAATAATTGAAATAAAATTTCAAATCATAATAAATATATTAAGTGTTCATATTAATAATAATTATATTCTTTGGTGTGTGTGTGTGTATATATATAAATTCATAATATTACTAATTGATATATTTAAGGTATATTAAATGTAATGGATGGAATTCTTTTAATTAAAAAGTTAATGGATATAATTTTTCAATTTAAAAGATAATGCGATAAATAATTAAATTATGTAGTATAATATTAAATATTAAATTTGAGGAAAAAATTATAAGAATTCCATTTGGTGCAATGAAAAACTCAACAAATAGTTATTTTAAGGTCCAGTATTTGAGTCTCCGTGATATAAGAGTATAAACTTTATTTTTATAGTTAAACTTGAAGTGTCAACCGATTAACCCATTTAACCATGATCATGTTGACTGGTTTACATATTACCTGGCTAGTTCAAAGGGTTTAAGCCAATTTTCATAAAAAAATAAATTTATTATGTAAATCGGATTGGCCAGTGGTCCTGTTCATAATTTTTTTTATTTGATTCAAGTTTGATAACTACATTTGAAATAGAGTGACAAGTTTTGACAAAACAATAAAATGAGATAAGAGAAATATTAAATTATATTAAATTGATACTAATTTAATTAATTTTAAAATTTATTAATTTTGGATGAAATAAGAGATTTTAATTTTTTCATATTCCATATCTAATAAAGCATTCGAATGTTAATTTGATTATTATAAAATTAAATTAAAATGTAGTTTGTGCCACTCATATGTATGAGACTAGTCACTATAAAAATTATTGTTTATACTGTTAAAATTATTACTATTATAATGTGTTTTGATACATTATGTATGTTTAAAAAAAAAAATTATTGAAATTTGTATTTATATATTACAATGTAAATACTCAACCACTATATTCTAAACACAATGATGATATTATTAGCATATTTGTTATAGTTATTATAACTATTCTATTAGTATAATTTCACTATTATTATTATTATTATTATTATTATTATTATTATATTGCAATTACTATTATGATTATTAATATTTTTATGTGGAAATTTATTACAGATAAAGAGATTATTAAGAATTGAATCTTTTTGTTATAGATAATTATTATATGTGGATATTATTTAGACATCCTTAAGTATATATTTTAGAGAGATTATAGTATAAGATTATTTCAGTAATGTTGTATACACTAAACCCTAACTATTCATCTATATAAGAGAAGCTAGAGTTAATCTAATAATAAGAGTTTAGAACCCCTTTTACTCTCTACATATTTTCTCTCTCTTCTTACTTTATTGCTTTATATCTCTTCTTATTGTCTTTGATATACTGAGCTAATAAGCCGATTTACAACACGTTATCAGCACGAGGTATACATGTTTTCACTTAATTTAATTATAGTGCTCTAAATTTATTTAATTAATTCATATGAATACCATATGAATTTAAAAACCTAATAATTAATTTTTTTAGATCATAGAAAATCGGCTGCAATTCTTAATATGTGCTAAATGTTGATTTTTAAGAATTGAAAATTGCAATAAATCGGATACCATATGTGCTAAATGTTGAAAACCCATCTCTTTGTTATTTATAAGCGATGAAAATATCATGCAATTCCTAATTTATTTATTAACTATTAAGAAATAATTTATTAATTAATAATAAATTAATTCTTAATTTATATAGATTGTACTATTTTGAAGATCATGTCTTGCTAGCCTGGGATTTGGTATCCAAAATTGATATAAATAGTCATTAATTAATTAGATGCAATGATTTTAAGCTTTATTAAATATATATGCTTATTTATAGAGACAGTATTATTTGATGTTGTTTAATTTTAATTAATTAAATATAGTTCCTGAAGAACTTGTACTCTAAAATTCTTGTAGAATTAAAATAAATTAATACAGTTCCTGAAGAACGTGTATTCTAAATTCTAGTTCCTGAATAACTAGTATTATCTGTAGTTTATAAAGAATTTTAATTCCTGCAGAATTAAATAAATTAAAATAGTTCCTGAAGAACTTGTATTCTAAAATTCTTATAGAACTAAAATAAATTAATACAGTTCTTGAAGAACTTGTATTCTA
>CATKHJ010502597.1:0-10697 GCA_949750685.1 Vernicia montana
ATACAATATTTATTAATTAATTTTGTTAAGAGTACTGTTGCAATTATTTTAATCCAACTACCGCACTACATTGCTGTTCATTAACTTGACATATAGAATAATAAAAAGTTATAAACCTGCTATAAAGAGCTAGGTCAAAAATAAAGAAAATTAAGGAAGAAATAATAGAAATTAAGGACAAATGGTGTTTTAGTTTATGAAAAACAGGCCAGTGTGCCTTTCATCATCAACACCTAAACCACACCAACCCTATATAGATATATTAAATCATCAGGATCTGTCACCCTATGCGTAGATTATCAACTTAATTAATTAAAGTTCTAGAATTATAAAAATGTATGTGTGTTTGTATAACTATATATAATTGGAAAAAAAAAAATTAATTATTGTTTCTTTTATCGTAAATCCTAGCTAAAACTCATTTTTAGATGGTTTCACTTTTATTTTTAGATTAAAACTTAAAATACTAGTAAACACTAATAAATTTTTAATTTAATAATACTAAAATTATTTTAGGAATATAAGATTATAAGTTTAAATTTTAAATCGAGTCAAATTAATTAAAAAATATGAAATTCATATTTAAAAATGAATTTATATTTGAGATAAAAATGAATTTATATTTATATTTCATTTGAAAAATCACACATGCATGATGTCAAAATTAAATATTTATTCATTTCAAATTAAATGACTATCTATCAATTAAAATGAATCTTCATAAAATTCCTTTGTAAATAAATTTCATAGAATATATTAAATATAAAATTTGTAAATTTTAATAGCTCAAAATTCATTTTCATAATCTTGCTAATTTGGAATTTATTTGTAAAATTTATCAATTTTGATGTTTATAATTCAAGTTATAATAAGTTTCATAGAATTCAAAACGTAAAAAATCATATAAACTTTTATATATATACCAAACATATTAAGTGTGAAATGTTTATAATTTTATTTATATATATCAAACAATTTTATTTTTATTTTTTTTACATATAAAAATTGGCACATAGGCCACCTGAGATTTCTCCTAACTAGAATCATTATATAAGACAACTAACAAGCAAAAGGTTGACTGTGTTTTAATTTTCTCATTGCCTAATTCCAATGTTCAAACTTGTTATAATAGCAAATGGACACTTGTTAATCAATTATATATGTAAGAAAGAAACAAAAACTTATTCCATGGCAACTAGTCCTAACTTTCCTTTCCTTTTTTCTATTTATTTTTATTTTTTACGTTTTCATACTACAGATTGATGCTATATAAGCAGACAAGCCCTCCCCCATTCTTGAATATGCCATATACAATAATCACAAGCTTTTCCAACATATTACTCATCATTATATATAGGTGTTAAGTCTAATTAATATTTGTGCTAATAGATATGGGAAAGCTAGCAATACAATTGCTGTGTCTCTCTTTCTTCATTTCTCTTCTCTTGCATACCCTCCCAATATCATCTCAAGAAGTTGGTAAGGCTTCTTTCAGAAGGATTTTACAAGTATCTATTTCTTGCTTTTTTTTTTTTTTTATTTAATTATATTCTTACAGAAATTTGAATTCATAGTTTTATCATTTCTATATCATTAAGTGAATTTCACTCAATGATAATATCTATTTTATTTGATATATATGCAAACGCACATGTAATTAAATGAATGATCAACGTTACAAAATCTTTTAATCTAACAATTTTTTATTTTTTTTTATATTAAAGATTTTATATATAAAAATGTGATATTTTGTGTTCAGATGATGAGAGAGACTTTAGTTACGAAAAAAATGGTGAAAATGGGCCAAATCAATGGGGAGAGCTTCATCCGGATTGGAGTGCATGTAGCAATGGATCAATGCAGTCTCCAATTGATTTGTTGAACAAGAGAGTTGAAGTAGTTTCCCATTTAGGGAAACTTAAAAGAAATTACAAGCCCTCTAATGCCACTCTTAAGAATAGGGGCCATGATATTAAGGTAAAGAAATATAAACATTTTCTTTTTTATTGAATTTAAATTTATAATTTTACAGTTATGATGATGATAATAATACCAATAAAGAAAAATTTTTATTTTAAAAAATATAAACATTCTAGTATATATTAAATAAATACCTAAAATTCCAATTAAATTGTAACTTCCTTAACGTCCACAAACATCATTTATATATGATATAGTTATATTCATTGATATGATAATGGATTGGAGTTACTTCTTTTTTTGGGCTTCTAATTAGCCCTACAAACCCTAATTAATATAGTTATTATAAATTAATCCAAATCCACATGTCATGAGAAATATAATTGTAGCTTACCTACCTTAAACCATAGAAAAAGTTTTTCATTAAAGTGATAAATTGCTTAAAAAAAATAAATAAAAAAACTCAAATCATCTATTTAATTGGTTTTGCACTTCAAAGTGATGTGTTTGGTGAGATGTGTTAAGTAGACCTAATTAAAGCTAGTGTAATTATTAAATCAGAAAGTTGTCATAATTAATTAGTTCTACATTAAAATAATCTTTTTTTTTTTTCTTATATAATTTTATTTTTATACATGAAAAAATAAATAATAAATATACGTTTTACTTACCGTTATACGATACGAATAACTTTTCATTTATAATAAATCTTCTTACTCAACTCAGTGTTGCCTTAAACACGTCTTATATAACTTTAATTTACTCAAACATATATTTTTTTATCCCTAATTTATTTTCCCTTCATTTTTTATTTTGTGGATGCAGTTGGAATGGGAAAATGGTGCAGGAACTATTGAAGTAAATGGAACTGAATATGTTCTCAAACAATGTCATTGGCACTCCCCTACTGAACACACCATCGATGGAAGGAGGTCTGCTAGCTTAATTAATTAATTAATTCTCCTTTATCTCCAATTCCATATTACAAATTAAAATTTCAACAATAATTAACGTAATAAAAGGCTAATTTTTTATTGATTGTACTTGCAGTTTTGCTCTAGAACTACACATGGTCCATGAGAGCCTAGATGGAAAGGTTGCTGTAATTGGGATTATGTACACAATAGGAAGGCCTGACTCTTTCTTGTCCTCTGTAAGTACAAAAATCATTTTCAAATTTTCACCATTAATTATTCTGGTATTGAAAATAAAATGTAATTTTTAATATAAAATTTTATTTTTTTTATTTAAGTTATAATAAATTTTATTTAAAAAATTTTATATTTAAATAGTCTCAATTTATTTTTAAATAAAATTTTTAATATAACTAATAAATTTTATTTAGTTATTTAGTAAAAAATAAACTTAAACTCTAATAGTTTAATTTAATAGGAAATTACACCAAATACAATTTTTTTTTTTACTTTTTTTTTTCAAAAAAATTCTTTTATCTTTTTAAGTTTTCAAAAATGTTTTTTTTTTTTTATACTTATGATATACTTATAATATACTTTTAATATATTTATGATAAATGTTTGAAAGTAGAATATTTTTGAAATAGAAAATTTAATAAACTGTATTTAATATATATATATATATATATATATATATATATGTGTGAGAATATTTTTTTTTTTTAAGTGTTTGTATAAAAATTCCTTAATTCAATGTTGTTTATTAATCAAAGTTTAACTTTGATTAATAAAGTGAAAAGTAAGTGAAAAGTAATTCTAAGGAAAAGTAATTAAAGTAATTAAAAGTGAAAAGTAATTAAAAATTTAACTTTTAATTACATACATAACTCAAATATGAAGTGTCATACCCACAGTAAAATACTTCTTCACTCATAAACATATGGGATCCACCCTCTATAATTTTAGATGAATCCTATATATTTATAAGTATAAAATGTATTAATACAATCTTGATAGACTTGTAAATTTATCCCAAAATATCAATTTGAAATTTTTTTAGATTTAAACATCTAATTTTATTTTCATTAATTCCATTTCCAAAGCTTGTAGGTTAATTTAATTCCTTTTCTCTAATGTGTATATGTATGCTTGTTTTGCTTAATTTTCTACCAGCTCACAGAGCATTTGAGAACTGTGGCTGGCACAGAAGATGAAGAGACAGTGGTGGGTATAGCTAATCCAAAGGACATCAAATTTGGCAGCAGAAAGTATTATAGATATTTAGGATCTCTTACAGTTCCTCCTTGCACTGAAAATGTTCTCTGGACCATTCTTAGAAAGGTTTGGCCCTAACTAACTAATTAATTAATTATATAAACTAAACATTACATTATCTTCTTTTACTACAAACATTATTATATATTAATTAATTATTTCTTCTGTATATAACATTATTTATAAATTAAGATTAAACTCTTTAATTAATTTCAGGTCAGAACTGTTACTAGAGAACAAGTGAGATTGCTTCGCGTAGCTGTTCATGATGTGAGTATTATTATTCTTTCTTTTCATTTGAGTCCTTTAGTTAATTTCTTGATCAAATATATATATATATATATATATATATATATATATATATATAATTAATTAATTAGACTTCTATTGAAATTCGAATATAAATAAATTTATATATTTAATTTTGCAGGAATCGGATACAAATGCAAGACCAATACAACCAACAAGTGGACGTCCAGTACAACTTTATAGGCCAGATGAAGATAAAGATGATTAATACATATATAATTTATTCACAGGACATTATATATTATGTACGAGAGCTTAATAATTAATTAGGATATATTAATATATTCTAGATTTCAGTATTGAGACCGTTAATAATGTGCCAACTTAATTGGGATATCTGACGCGCGTCTCCTAATTTCTGAACTCTAATCTTTTACTTAAAAAAAAAAAATTAATTAGGATAAAAATAAACAAGTCTAGATCACTCACCATTGTTTCTTTACTTCATTTTTCATTCTTTTTGGCTACCTTGTGTACATGCAAAATAATAATATATGCTACTTATTCATGATTTATTAATAATAAAACTATATTTAGAATATATGTGTTTTTTTTTTTTTTTTTTTTGGTGAATCTTGAATGTGATGCTTTCATGTCGCAGAATTTTTAAAACAATTATAGTTGTTCTGCTTTGTGTGGCTCAGGATCGATTTCTTTCAAAATACCCTCTGTTTCTCTCTTTAACGTTTTGGCAGATCAATTTCAACATTGACGATGATCTTGAAGTGGCAATAATGATCTTTCATGGAAAAATTTTGTATATTAACATTTATGTCAATTTTATGGCTTCAATTTTCCCAATCTTTTCAAGTTCTGGCTATTCATTAGCAACTCTGTAAACAGAGTTGGCAACTAATTTAGAACTTTGTCTAACATGTATGTTGAAACCTGCAGCGGTGGATCCCTGGGAGGCGGGGTGGCAGTCGTCGCATGATTTTTGAAAAACCCTTAATATAATTATATATTGAAGAGTGACTTAAATTTTTTTGAAAAATGAGTTTCCATCTCCCAAATTTTTCTAAAAATTTTTATATAGCCCCAAAATTAAGGGAGTAGATGAAACTAATTTAAATAAAAAAAGAAAAAAATGAAGGAATAATGAAACCAACAGAATAATCAATAATTAATTTTCTTTTCATAAATTAATCCTATTACATTAGTATTATATATAATTAAAATGATACTACCACAAAATGGTTCTAAATTGCTTTTTGATAATATATCTTTGCAATCATACCAATCTAACAAGGACTTTCAATATGTCATCCATGGATGGTCTATGCAAAGGGTCATCTTCCACACATGCCTTTGCTAAAACAGCTAAACACAATGCCTCAGCAAGAGGATAATCCTCCTTTAAACATGGATCCATCAAGTTTCTCAATTGTTCAAAACAACCTCCTTCACTAGTAGCACCCCCTCCTAAAAATCCAATGCAATCTTTAAATGATTTTCCATCAATATCGTCTCTTCCTGATATCAGCTCAAGCAAAACTACTCCAAATGCGAAAATGTCTACCTTATCAGAAGCTAAGCCATAGAGAATGTATTCTGGTGCAATCCATCCTTTAGCCTGCTTCCTTATATCATCATTTCCTTTCGAAGATTCGACAGCAGAGTTAGTACTTCTGATATTTGTAAGCTTTGCCCTCCAATTTGCTGTTACAAAAATATTTCTACTATTTACACCCATGTGAGCATATGAAGGAAAAATGCAACAATGTAGATAATGAAGACCTGCAGCTATATCAAAAGCTATTTGTGTTCGCCTATTCCATCCAGGAGTACTGGATATGTTAGATAAGCAATCTCTCAAGCAACCATTGTTAGGTAACTCCAAAACGAGGTAAGACCAAGAACAATCATTGTCTCCATAACATACACCAAGTAAATTCACAATATTGTTGTGATTGATTTTGGAATGTACATCGATTACTTGGCGAGTATCTTCAAACTTCATTTGTTTGATCATCATCTCAACATTATCAATCAAACCTTTGTAGGCTTGATCACCAATCTTGGTTTCTTCACTGAAATCCTTCGTAGCCCTTTTGAGTTCCTCTATACTAAAATTTTTCAAAGAATACTTAATCCCAGCTAAAAGATCAGGGGATAAAAAAGAAGTTGCAGAGCTTCTACCTGTTTGACCTGATCTAGGAGAGCTTCTTGCTGTTGAACCCGAAAGCGGAGAGCTTCTAGTATTGAAAGACTGTAACTTGTCAATCTTTTTCTTGCTTAAGTTCCTTACATACCATCCATAAGCAACCAATGCTGTAAGTATCAGAGAAAACCCAATAACAGAAACTGAAATGTACAGATTCATCAACTTTTTACTGGTTGTTTTTTCTACTGTGATTGTGGGAAGAAAACCAGGAGTTGGAGGTGGAGAATTTGGGATATTGAAGTTGATATGTGGATGTTTTTTCAAGGGAATTAAGATAGTGGTGTCTGGATAAACAGTAGTCAAAGGTTCAAAATAATTAGCTGCCCATAAATCTACAAGAGAGATGCCAAATTTTTGGCTTAGGATAGGTAGTGTATCTCCTTCTACTAAAGGGTATGTGACAAGGTATATTACTCCATTACTACTACTGAAATTATTAGGACAAGCACATCTCAAAGGCAAATCAAGTTTAGAACCAACCATAATATCATTTTCTTGAGATGGATTTTCCTCAATAAGTGTATGCGATTTTACTAAACTTTCGAAAACTACACAAGCAATGTCTGAGATAGTTGTGTTTTCAGATACCATGTATCTCAAATTTGCCTGAAAGAATCGGCCTACACAAGAACAATTTACAGGAACAAGAACTTCTCTACCTGGTTCAAGAATATCTGATGGAGACGAAAGACTGTTCGTGTGAAGCAGCTTATCAACATCTACTTGTAACAAGCGAGAGACACTTGAGATAGTGTTGAAATATTCATTGGCTCTATAGACTAGAAAAGTGGAGCATGAAAGGTGAGATTTGCAAGTGTATCTTGAACCTGGATAGCTGGTTTCTGCTAAACAATTCGACGAGTCATAGTATTGTTGAGCTTGGATTGAATTGAAGCATGCCAAGATTAGAAATAGAAACCAAAGAAACAACATGGTTAATTTCTTGAATTAGATAATAGCATTCTGATAGATGATCATTCAAGAAATTAAAGTTCAGAAAATTAAAAATCAAGTAGTTGCAATGATTCAATCAATCTGATTTAGCATTGGGATTTCTTTGGCAGGATATAATTGATCTGCAACTAATATTTCTAATCAGGAATGTAGCAGATTGATTGTAGGAATAATCTTATAATTTTATTAGACTCAAAAACTGTTCCCATGTCAGCAACCCAATTAATAATTACTACAATTTTGAAAGGAAAATAGACTTCTTGAAAGAACCATCAATGGCCGGCCAGCCAATATGATAGTTGTCAATTAAGATTAAGAAATAAATTGTTGTTTATTATAATTTTTGCAGATTTTCTGTTTGTTTTTTTATACTGATTAAGAACCATTCTCAGACCATATTGATCCCTTTTCTTTCTTTCTCTTTGTCCTTTTGTTACAGACTTTCCATTATAATGCTTTGCAATTATTTGATTAATTAAGCAACTGTTGGATTAACCCAAGACTAACAAACAAATAAATTATAATAGTCATCAAGAATTATTCAGTCTCCTGACAACATAATCATTTAACAAACAAAAATTATCTATCTCAAAAAAAAAAATAATAACATTTTAAGAACTAATTAAAGTGCAACATAATTTCGGAACTAAAATGAAATTAATTTAAAAAATTAAGAATTAAAGTGCAATCTAATTTAAAACAATACTTAACAAGCATTTAATTAAATTTTCATTTTTTTTTTATATATTACTTCTTATTTAATTATGAAAGATTTTTTTTATTACTTTTTTAATCTCTGACTTGATACTTGATTAGCAGAAAACAGAACATTTATCTGAACCAACATTCCTTGATATACATGAACTGTATGGTATACAGATTTTTTTTTTTTTTTTTTACATTTGAAGGCAGGAAAACCAAAAAGAAAAAAGAAAAGCATATTACAGATTTTTTTTTTCCTTTTTTTTTTTAACAACAAATCAAAACTAAGTTTTGCAAAAAGATAAAGCCTTCTTAATCGATTGGCAGAGGCTTGCCATCCCAATCCTTAAGACATTCAAGAAGAGGATCAATGATCTTTCCTTCACAAATTGCTGTAAACAACTTGTCAAATTCCTCGCCGGGCGACTTGAGCTTTTCTCCTGTTAGAAGTTCAGTTCCCAAATCTTCTCTCACAAACTTGTAAAGTGGATAAGACCTGCACTCCTTGATTCTGTTAGGAATTTCAGGATTTCCACTGTCAAAAGCATTTCTTGCAGCCTCAACTTCTATTGGCAAAACATTCTTCATTTCATCTTCAAAAGCACCAATCTTGAAGAAAATTGAACCACTTATATTGCTCATATGACCATTTCTAAGCAAAGCATGATCCACAATGACTTGCCTCAGCTTTTGCATTAGAGGGTAAGTTAAACTACAAGGATCATCAATGTAGGCAAAGACATGTTCGTGATCGACTACTCGAAGCAAATCTTTCTCACAGAATCTTGAAGATTGAAGTTCACCATTAACTCCAATTGTTAGAATCTTCCTAGAAACTTGACTAACTGTGTTCTTAACTGTGATTTTCAAATTGTCTTCCAAATGCCTTAAATCAATAGCCTGACAAAGCGCAATCAAGTAAGTCGAGGACATGAGTTTTAAAATATCAACTGCTTCAGCTGTTTTTCTTGCAGAAATCAGCCCTAAAGAGTTAACATCTTGATTGTGCTGCTCAGCACTTTGAACATGGTTAGTAACAGGATTGGCTAAATATTGAAGCTCAGAACAGTAGGCAGCCATTGCTATCTCAGCACCTTTAAAACCATAGTCCAAGCAAGGATTCTGTCCTCCTGTCAGATTTGAAGGCAACCCATTATTGTAAAAATCATTAACCAACTCAGATAATTGAGCAAACATTAGTTTCCCGATTGAAGCTAATGCTAATCTAGTGTTATCCATTGAAACACCAATTGGGGTGCCCTGAAAATTCCCTCCATGTAAGGCTTTGTCCCTTGACACATCAATCAGTGGATTATCATTCACTGAGTTTATCTCTCTCTCAATAGACTTAGTCGATGATCTAATCACTTCGATTTGAGGACCTAACCATTGTGGTGAAGTTCGAAGAGCATATCGATCCTGCTTAGGCTTTTGTAAAGGATTAATTTCATGTAAATTCATTGCAGCCTTAGTATATGAACTTCCATCCAAAATATGTTCCATAATAGCTGCAGCCTCAATCTGTCCAGGATGATGCTTCAGTTTATGTGTCAAATGATCAGTAAACTCAGGTTTTCCTTGCATAACTTCAGCGAAAATAGCAGATAAAACTTCTGATAACAGAGTCAATATATTAGCATCAAAAAGTACTATTGATGCTAAGCCAGCACCAACACCTGTGCCATTCACAAGAGCAAGACCTTCCTTAGGCTGAAGCTCGAAAAACCCGCCATCAATACCCGCCAGGCGAAAGGCTTCTTTGGCATTAATGGGTTCTCCATTAGGCCCCACTGCAGCGGAATTCGGTCTGCCTGTCAGGAGTCCAGCAATGTATGAAAAGGGGACTAGATCACCTGAGGCAGTTATTGAACCGCGCAGAGGCAGACAAGGAGTAATGTTGTGATTAATTAGCTTTGTAATTGCTTCTAGGATTTCAAATCTGATGCCTGAGTAGCCTTGGAGGAGGGTATTGATCCTTACAAGCATAGCAGCCCTTGTTGCTGAATATGGCAATTTGTGGCCTGATTCTGTTTGATTGCCAAATATTCCAGCATTCAAGAATCTGAAGCAATGAAATTCCAAGATTAGTATTGTATAGTTATATATAAATGTTCGAGACAAGTTGTCACACTATTAGTTCATTAAAATTTATGTAAGATCATTAATTAGTTAAAATCTGTATTCAAGAAAAATATTAATATAATATTAAGTAATTGCTTATAGTTGTCATTCAGAGGTCTGCTTACTTTTAGGAGGGTGTATTCAATTAAAATTTTTATAAACTTTTTTTAAGTGAATTACTTTTGCAGAGTTCGTGAATTTTTAATGACTTATATGGAGTTTATAAAATTATGAATGACTTTTGCAGAGTTCCTGAAAAAGAATTTATGGTTTTTCCAAAGTAAAGCTAATAATTAAAATATAAAACTTTATATTTATATTTAGTTCATATTTTTTTA
>CATKHJ010502749.1:0-12697 GCA_949750685.1 Vernicia montana
ATATATATTACATTTTTATAAGAAAATATATAATATATTTACATAAGTATATATATAAAATGTCTCATTATATATATTTTACTTAAAAAATATAATTATAAAATGAATTTTAAAAATATAATATTTATTTATATGTATTAAAATAATATATATATATATATATATAATATAAAATATATGAAAAATATATGAGATATTTTTAAAGCGGGTATGTTAATATTCACCCGCTCCATTTATAAATGAGCAAATTTTATTCGGCTCATTAGTATCAAGTTATCCCTAGTTATTAGGATTGCAACATCTTACATGTGAGAAAAGGTGTAATTAATTTTGGAAAAAAAAATAAAAATAAAGACTTAATTAGTTATAAGATACCAAATTAGCTTTGGAGTTGACCATTTGTACATGATAGGAATCCAATAATTAATAACATAAGTAAAATTATGTCATTTAAAAGAAAGAAAAATATATGGATTTCAAACAAAAAAAAAGAAAGAAAAATATTGGAAATTCATCAAACTATTTTTATAAGGCAAGACCAAAATTCCTCTTTTTGGTTAGATACACATTCACACAACAAGAGATTTGAATATTCATTAAAAAGAATATCCAAATAGTCAAGAAATCCCAAATTAACAAAGTTATTATCAAAATATTGAAACAAAATCTAATACTGTAATTAAATTATTCGGTTCTGGAATATTTATCTTAATTATAAAATTAGAATTTAAATGTTGATAATTTCATTTATTAAAAAATTAATTTTAATAATAAAGTACCGTATCTATTTTATATTAAAGATTCAAATTTTAATAGCTTTCTTCATTTTAAAAATTTTAAAATAAAAAAATTTAATATTTTCAAAATTAGTGTTGTAAACCACAATTAAGAAATAATTAAAGAGAAAACAAAAACAGTATTTTTTTAAAATATTTTATATTGGTTTTTTTTTTTTTGCCAAATTTAATATTTTATATTGGTTGTGTATGAAAAAAATTGAAAAATAAAAAAGAGGGGCAAAATTAGAAACTCAAAAAAAAGGGAAGACTGGATAAAAATCCTGGTATTAGGAACAGCCCATAGAAAAGCTAAGCAATGGCCCCTGGTTTTCACTCTCTCTGTATTTCCCTTTCAGCTATAAACCTAGAAACCTCCAATTGTCTCTTCCCATTTATACCCAAACTTTCTCTTCAATCCTCTTCAACAACAACCATCATCATCTTCTCCATCATCAACAACACAGAGATGCTTCTTTTCACATCATCACCATCTTTGTCTTCCTCTTTTTATCTCTGTGTCTGCTGTACTATTTTATCCTGAACACAAAAAGGAAATACATATACAGTTTCATATATCAGTATATCACCACCAACTATATATATATATATACAGACAAACTTCTACATATGTGTGTGTGTGTGCTCTGTTTTTGGGCATTTTCTGCAAATTCCCATCTTTCTATTACTCTGAATTTTGAGAATTTTGAGTCACACCCTCTTTTTGTTTAGCTCAGCTATCGCATTTGCGAGAATACCCATATAGTGATTTTGAGTTTTTGGTTGGGATTTTTTTTTGGGGGGGGAGTGGGAAAGCTCCGATTTTGAGGAATTTGTGAGCCTGAATGGGGATTGAGACAAGTGTGGGTAACAAAAAGGAAAAGGAAGAATTTTGTGAATTGGAGAAGGAAAAGAATCCAATTTTGAATCCTTCTTCGAATCCAAAAGCCAATACGAATAGCAGAGGAGGAAAGAAGGGCCGGCGACGGCAGCTCCCTAAGAAGATGGGGGGGGTTTTGCCCATTCAAAAGCTGTATGACACTTGCAAGGAAGTTTTTACCTGTGGTGTACCTGGAATTGTTCCCCCTTCTGATAAAATCGAAAAGCTAAGGGCGGTTTTGGGTATGTAATTCCTTTTTGTCTGTTTTTGCTTCGTGGTATGATGAGGTTGGTGGAGGGTTTAATTTTATTTATTTATTATTTTAGTGTTAAAAATGTAATTTGTTTAAATGGGCAGGCAGGCAGGCTGGCATTAGAATTTAATTAATTTGGTGGCATTAAATGCATTTTAGTATTGGGTTATGGGATTAAGTTCTGGTAATTTGGATTAAGCAAGTTGTTAATACTATAAAATGAAAATGGTTCGTAATTAGTTGTTAGTTGCGCTATAATGTCAACATTAACATTATTGCTTTTTATAGAGACTTAAATTTTTATATATGAAATGAAATTACCATTATAAAGTCAAAGCGTTTTTAGGCCATTATGCCTTAGTACTGCGGTTTCCATGTTAATGGTTTCTTATTGCTATTTTGTTGTCCTTGCAATGTTTTCATCTCCAATTGCTATCATGCTTTGTAGAGCCTTTTAACTCTGTCGTACATTATTTGCAGTTTGGTAGAGTGAGCTGCCAGCTATGTTATTATTATTTTTGTTCTTTGTTGAACCCAATGGCCATTGCCCCATCTAAGATTTTATTGGGTGTACCAACCAAGCTATGCTAGTTGTGTTATTTTAAGTACAGTTTACTTTAACCATGTTTTTCTATCTGGGAAATGGACATTGATATCTGTTTTTGGCTTATTATGGTACATTTGTGTATTTTTTTTATGCTTGGTGTTGAAATGAAACTTATGAGGGAGTCAATTGGTACCACATGTTTCCTATGCTATGCTAACACTTTGCAACATCATTTCAATTGGTTTCATTTTGTACTTGTATCAAAGTATGTTATTTCCTTGATATTTCTGCCTTTCATTTCCTTTGTCATTTATCACATTTTAATTCAATAGCTTTGGTCATTATCTGTCTACCTTTCCGTATCAATTATATTTGAAATTAATTATTCGGTTTGTTTATAGTTGCTGTATTTGGCATTTGCTAGAAAATTACTCAATGGACATTGGATTACAGAAGCACAGTAAAAAATAAGTCACATTCTTGGTCCTTGTTCTTCAAAATTATCTTGGTTGTTTTCTCATTTTGTGTGTCATTGATTTTTAATGACTTGTTCTTTTATCTAGATGACATCAAACCAGAGGATGTTGGTCTGAGTCCAGATATGCGATATTTTCGTTCACCTGCGGCTGGGAGAACCCCTGCAATAAGATACCTGCATCTCCATGAATGTGACAAATTCTCGGTATGTAGGGCTTTGAGGTGCTTTTAAACAAGTTTGAAACAAACTTGTTTGACTTGGGGAATTATGTTTTGATTTGGTTTCTATAATTTATTTATTATTCAGATTGGTATCTTCTGCTTCCCACCATCAGGTGTCATTCCACTTCATAATCATCCTGGAATGACTGTTTTTAGCAAGATATTGTTTGGAAAGATGCACATCAAATCATATGATTGGGTGGTTGATGGCCCTTGCAATGGGGCTGCTGTGGTGACCTCTTCTGAAGGTAAGTTTCATTTATTTTTATTTTCAACTAATAATTGTATGCCTTGTGAGTCAAAGTTTTAAGCTTAAATAATTCTAAACGACAGTCCAACAGGCATAGGCTTTTAAAACAAACAGAGGCTGGTGGAATATGTCAACATAAATATTCTAAATATTTCGAAGTTTTGCATGAAAATTTGTGAATTGTTAGGACTATGTGAAGCAAGCCTGAGTTGTGTTCATTGCTCCATATTAGTAGCTATGAAGTACAAACTTCTTAACCTCGGGTAGAATGTGGTAATTTCTTGATACTTTGGGATATCTTTTCCTGTGTCGGTTCTTAGAATCATTCTGAAAACTCCTGTGGAATGCTAAACGATGGGATTTTTTTTTCTCTTTTCTTTTTCTTACTTGAAAGTAAAATTATTCATAGCATCTTGGTTTTTATCAATGCAGTGAAGATGGAGATCCAGCAACCCGAAGTGAAGCAGCCTGACATCCAGCAACCTCAAATGCGACTGGCTAAGGTGAAAGTCAATTCCAACTTCACTGCACCTTGCGACACCCGCATCCTTTACCCTGCTGAGGGAGGCAACATGCATTGCTTCACAGCAGTAACAGCATGTGCAGTGCTAGACGTGCTTGGTCCCCCATATTCGGATCCTGAAGGTCGGCATTGCACATACTACTACGACTTCCCCTTTGCCAATTTCTCAGGTACCATGTGGCATCATCCTCGCATAATGCACCATGTTTTTTCACTCAGTAAAATCTTGATTATTTGGTACTATATCTGAATACACAATTCACAAGTATTTGATAATTTGGTTGTCTGAAAATTCAGTTGATGGGGTCTCAGTGCCTGAAGAGGAGAGAGAAGGTTATGCATGGCTTCAAGACAAAGGGAAGCAGCCTGAGGAATTTGCTGTGGTAGGAGAATTGTACAGAGGCCCAAAATTCTTGGAGAAGTGAGGAAAAAAGAAAACCCTTCTACTTTTTCCTCCAGCACCTGTCATCATAGGCTGCTGGCACCGTTCAGGGTGGCAGACTACAGTAGAGCTTTTGTTCTGTTTTACTATTTTGCTTTTTCTTTTTTTTTTTTTAATCGGACTTGAAGCACTTGGTGCTTTTTAATTTTTTTTTTAATCTACAGGTTCTGTATATAAAAGGTTAAAAAAAAAAAAAAAAAGGGACAAAAGTGTAGTAGGTGCACCTGATAGAGGTTGATAGATGAATGAGAAAATGTTAAAAGTGCACTTTTTTTTTTTTTTCAGTCGCTATCAACTCTCTAAATCTACTGCTCTCTACCCTCTTCCATTTCCATCCTCAGATTTTCTCTGTTGTTGAATGACATCTGAAAAGTAAAGATTTGTGTTGTTTTCTTTCTTTGTTTACCATTCTTCAAGCAATCTTTATTCTATAGTAGTCGTAGTACCTGCCTGGGAAGGCTTCAATGATACATGTTCTTGTTCTGTACTTGTGGGGACAGGTTAACACTTGCAGGTTACAATTCTTTTTTTGGCATGTTTTGAGATGAGAAATTTCCCAATAAGAATAATAATAAGAAAAAGAAAAAATTATAATAAGACTGATCTACTCGAATCTCTATTTGCTCTTTCTATGCAATTGTATCGGGATAATTATAAAAATAATGTTTTTTCTATGGGCTCTTTTTATGGTGAATATGGTTTATCAATCTATCTTTTTAGTATCATAGAAAGTGAATCTTTAATGTGTTACTTAGATTGTTTTAAATTACTTTGAAGTTTACTTAAATTCGTTCGAAAAAATCACTTTGTTATATGAAATAGTTATTCCGTCTATATTTTTAATAATTTTTTCGTTAATTAACTATAAAAATAATATTTTAATATAAAAATCCATATATTTATACTTAAAATACCTTCTCATTCACAATTGCTGAGAACCCAGCACTCATTTAACTCTTTATTTTCTCTACATCCTGGCTTAATTGACTAAAGAAAGAAAGAATTTGGGACAAAAGGCAATGGTTTTTCAGTGACACGAGTCTTTCAATTTCGGGAATATAGAAGTTCCAAGGAAATTAGAGTATGCACAAATTGCTTCTCTCCTTGCACAAGTAAGTTTAGCAGTCTTCTTGCAAATCTTGTCAACTATCGAAATTATGGAAGTTTTTAATTTTAGATTTAGCTACTAGCTAGGTAAAACGGCCAAATTAATCATTAAACTTAACACCCGAGAATAAATCAGGACAAAATTATTTTTTTTGTCATTAAAGTTCTTATACTTGATAATTTTTATTAAATTAATCATTAGTCAAACTTTAAACAATGCGTGTGCTATCAAATCAGACGAAATAACGTTAATTTCATAAGTTCAGTTTGACATAACTTTTCGGAAAAATGTTTTTTAAAATTTTTTTTCTTCATTTTTTTCTATTTTGAAAAAAATAGGTGAATAAATGTTTTTCCAAAAAATAAGATTGAAAAAAATAATTTCAAAAAAAAAAAAAATCAATTAAATAAAAAAATTCAAAAAGTGTTATTTAGCCTCCAACAACTATTGTGTGATTAATTAATATATTAATAATTGATGAAAATTAAATATAGCACAATACTAATTTTTGTGATTATAAGTTAGATTTTAATTTTTTATCACCCTTTGTTAGTTTGAATGTTATTTATAGATATTAATAAATGATATTTTAGATTTTACAATTCTTATATTCATTTGATTGTTTAATTTTTGCTTTATCCCTGAAATTTAATTTTTAATACTAAATAAATATGTGTATAATGATCAATAAAATATCATCAATTTCATTTATTAAAACATTTAATTATTATATAATATCGAAAAATAACTTTCACTCATATTCTTAAAATTAAAATTTAATTGATTACTATTAGCCTGTAGACTAAAAAAAATACTTTTTGAATTTTTTATTTAATTGATTGATTTTTTTTAAACTGTTTTTTTCAATCACACTTTTTAAAAAATCATCTATTCACCTGTTTTTTTTTCAAAAGTACTTTTCAAAATTGAAAAAATTAAAAAAAAAATTTTAGAAAAATTTTTTTCAGAAAAGTTATGACAAACGAGACTTATGAAATTGAAATTAAGTCTATTTCGTCTGATTTTATAGCACACGCATTATCCAAAGTCTGACCAAAGACTAATTTAATAAAAATTACTAAGTATGAAGATTTTGATAATAAAAAAATAATTTTATTCTGATTTATTTTCAGATACCAAATTCAAAAACTAATTTGGTGTTTTGCCCTACTAGCCAGGTAAAACAATGAAAGTGCAATCAGTTAAATAGTGTGATTATTGTAAAATCCTGGCATTAAATAATGTCTCAAAGGCTTTAAACAATTGAAATTCATTTAGTGGCACTATGAGCTATTCAAGTTGAATAAATTACTGTATAAATGTTCCCTCTCTCTAACATGTGGAGCACCAATTTTAATGACATATTTTTGCTGTTGGAATTGCTTGATTTGTTAGGAGAAGTAAATGATTTGTGTCGTATTAATTACATGGGTGTATTGTATTAGGAGAATTAAAAATTTTTATGGACTTAAAAAGTCAAGAGGTATTCAATAATAACTTTTAAAGACTCTATAAAAGTCAAGAGATATTCAATAATTACTTTTAAAGATTTTAAAAAAGTCTATAAAAATCAAAAAGTATTCAATTACAACTTTTATAAAGTGTATAAAAGTTAACTGGTATTCAAAAAGGCATTGACTTTTATAAATAACAGACTTTTGTATAATTTCATTGAGTTTTTATATATAGTATGAATAAAAAATCTCCACAATTTTCTTTCACTTCCCCTCAAGATTTCAGCCGACTTTTTTTTGAAGCCACATACAAAAAATAAAATAAAATATTTCACAACCTTAAAAAAAAGAAAAAAATATAATACACAATATATAAACCTATAGTTGATAGGAATATATTAATAGGTGGGTGCCTAAATACAATTAATTATTAATTAAATTAACCTTTACACATAGTTTATATAAACATAATTTTTAAAATGTTTTTCTTTTTTATTCTTTCAAATTGAATATGTATATATACATAAGAAAAATTATATAAAATTATCATATAAATTTTAAATTAATTATTTAATTGACTAATCATATGTATGTAGTGTGTTTATTTTTTGGATCATTATTAATGTGGCTTTATTTTTTTATAGTTGCAATAAAATGTTTAAAATAACCTAAAATTAAGAATTATTATAATGTGATATAGAAGCACATATTTAGAGAATGCAATCAAATAATAAATTTTCTAATATCTATGGCTTTAAGTCATGTTCGAGAGGTGAATATTTTGATTGATCATTCTGATGGAATTTTGTTTATTTTGCAAAGTGACAAAGTAGGTGTGAGTTGTCCAAAGAGAGTTCCTATGCAAATGGAGTTAATGACAGTTAAGTGTTCTTATATTTTTCTAGATATTCTCCTTCCTTTCTAGCTAAAAAGAAACAATCTTATTAATTAATTATTTAATAAAATAGATATTAGAAATAAATGAAAGTTTATTAATATCTATAAATGTCTATCAATGTCTATAAATTTTTTTTTTTAAAATAAAGTCTTTAAAAGTCATTCATAACTTTATAAATTCCGCATAAATCATTAAAAATCCATAAACTCTGTAAAAATTATTTACTTAAAAAAAATCTATGAAAGTTTTAATTGAATACATCATCCTTAATGAGACTTTATTTTTTTATAGTTGCAATAAAATGTTTAAAATAATTTAAAATTAAGAATTATTATAATGTGATATAAAAGCATATATTCAGAGAATGCAATCAAATAATAAATTTTCTAATATCTATAACTTTAAGTCATGTTCGAGGGGTGAATATTTTGATTGATCATTCTGATGAAATTTTGTTTATTTTGCAAAGTGACAAAGTAGGTGTGAGTTGTCAGGAGAATTCCTATGCAGATAGGAGTTAATGGCAGTTAAGTGTTTTTATATTTTTCTAGATATTCTCCTTCCTTTGTAGTTAAAAAGAAACAATCTTATTAATTAATTATTTAACAATCTTACTTAATAAAATAGATATTAGAAATCAATGAAGGTTTATTAATATTTATAAAAGTCTATCAATATCTATAATTTTTTTTAAAAATAAACTCTTTAAAAGTCATTCATAACTTTATAAACTCCGCATAAGTCATTAAAAATTCACAAACTCTGCAAAAATCATTCACTTAAAAAAAATATATGAAAGTTTTAATTGAATACACCATCTTTAGTATAGAAACAAGCCAAAAAAATCAAGATTTGAAATGGACCCAGATGATAAACGGGTCTGTTTTTATTTTTTTGGTTTCAGAAATTTTTTTTCTTTTAATTTTTTGGGAAAGGGTTGACTTTAATTAATATTTCCACTATTGGATTGTCTATGCTAGATCATAGTCTTATATTTATATAATTGTTCATTTTTTTCATGAGAAAGTTTGCACTAGGTAGAGTTGGTGATGGAAAATTTAAATGTAAATGAGGAGTATTTTAATTTTTTTTTATAGATTTTTAACGGCAAAAGTGACGAAAGGACTAATTAGTGTAACAGAATTAAATTTTAGGAATTAAATAGTAATTTTTTAAATTGCAGAGATGAAATTATTATTTTAGACAAATTTAAGGGACTAAATAGTACTTTTCTCTTACTTTAATTGGTGTGACTATTTATTAAAATCTAATGGACTAAGTCAAGTAACAATGAAAGAAATCAATAATGTTAAGTTTAAAAGTAAATTAGAAGATTAGTTAAATATGTTACTAGTTATTTTATTTAACGATTAAAATTAAAAATGAATGATATGATGATTATAAATTTAGATTTATTTATAAATTAGGTGTATGGTAGAAAGATTCTTTTTATATGCAATTGTATAGAGATAATTATAAAATTAGCTTTTGATGAATCACGTGCATTCCTACTTGAATAATGTGCTCTTTCCTATCTAAAGGGAAAATTATAAAATTAGTGTTTGAACTTTACTAAGTTTGAATAATTATAAAATTAGTATTTTTTTTTTTATACAATATTGGAGGGCAAAAAGCTGCAAAGGAAAAGAGCCAAACTAAATTCTTACATACTTCATTTGCCTAAGCCAAGCAATTCCCATAAAATCATTATTCAAAAGCACTCTCACGTCAGCAGAAGGAGATTGAACCTCATGAAAGCCTTTAGAAAGATGGAGGACATCATTAGCTAGCTTATCAGCAACCTGGTTTGCTTTGCAATACACTTAATTAATCGAAACTTGCCAATCTCTTTTAATGAAATCCAAACATACTTCAGTATTGATGGAGGGAGGGAGGGAGGGAGGGGGGATCAAGGGGGCCATGGCCACCCCTAATCTTCAAAATTTAAAATTTTTTAGTGTAAAATTTTTAAAATTTAGTTATATATTGTATTTGACTCCCCTTATTTTTATGTGAAAATTTCCTTATATGTATAAAATTTGATTTATTTATATATATCATATTGATATAAATTATAGTATAAAATATTTGGTTCTCCTTAAAAAAAAATTTCTGATTCCGTCACTATATTTCGGACAAATTAGCATGAATAACTTTACTAAATTTTATATTTCAGTTTCGGTGTAGAGATTAATTTTTTTTTAATTATGTGCATTTGACTGAAAGTTGTCAATAAATTATTAAAATGTGTTATTTTACACCACTTTTTTTTTTTTTTTTACTTCATTCATATATCTTTGTTTTTCATTTTTCTTCTTTTATTACATTCTCTTTTATTTTTGTTGAGATTTTCTTAAAAAATGAAATAAAACTATAGCAACATTTTGAGATCTTTAAGAAAAAAAAATTCAATTTTTGACGCAGCTAGAAAGGAAAAAACAGTTTTTCAATATAATAATGCTTTTCTTATCAGAAGCTCAAATATTAAAGTTTGGCTAAAGGTTGAAGAAATTTGGTAGGTTAATGGCAATCCAACGTTAGACTACTTTTGTTTTTGGTCACAGTGAAGAATGTTTGACGTTGTCCATTAGGTGACAACTGACAAGGTGGTGGAGTACACCTGTGTTTCAATCTGTGTGCTTTCTTCTGGTTTTATTTTTACTTATAAGCTGTTAATAGAATATTATATATATATATTATATATATTAATCAAA
The DNA here is from genome assembly GCA_949750685.1 of Vernicia montana. NCBI lineage: Eukaryota > Viridiplantae > Streptophyta > Magnoliopsida > Malpighiales > Euphorbiaceae > Vernicia > Vernicia montana. Next base: position 10,545 of record CATKHJ010502749.1, read on the forward strand.
ATGAAAGTAAATAATACTAATATTGTTCATTATATTATTGTTCTTCATTATAATATGTTAAGGAGGTATGAATTTTATGTGATCAAATCGAAGAATTTTCTTGGGATTTGTATATTAAATTCAGAACTTTATTATTGGTTTAAATCCTAGTAAGAAGTTCACTATAGATTAGTTTGATTTACTAGAATAAGAAAGAAATACTCACTTTATGTAAATCTAGTTCGAACAATCTTATAGAAATTAGAATAACCAGCTATTCTATTGTTTTTTCAGCAATTCAGAGGAGATTGTTACAGTTTCTCTGTCCATTATTATGAAATAGATATCTTTCTTGCGCAGCTTTGGTGGAAGGCAAAGAAGGCTCCCTTTTGGGAGTCTGAGCCATTAGAGAAATGTCACTCTGAAAGAAATAGAATTCTAACTTGTGTCAGGACTTACGGACTAAAGGACAATTTTAGGGGCGCAGGCCTCTAAAAAAAGTAATGGAGGTTTTTTTCAGGTTGGATGGAGATTGACCCTCCATCCACATAAAGTATAAACGAATAAGCAAAGGCATTTTATTTTTCTATCAGAATTGGCTTTCATACATATCGAGTAGGATATTATTAGTTACAACAGAATTGTCTAGTAATGAGTTGTGTGAGCTGTATCCTTATCAAAATTCATAGTCAGGTTTGATGGAAAGTCATTGTAAATTTGTGCAATATATCTAAACAAACAAGAAGCCGGCGGTCAGATTTGGAAATAGAAACACATTACAAATTTCTTGATTGAACCGAAAAGAAGACATAAATCTCTTCAATTCGTTAGGAACAATGTTGTTGCATACTTTGTTTGTATAAATATATCTGCTAACAATCTTAAAATTATGTGTTAAAATGGCTATTTGGTTATTTTCCCTAGTATTATTTTTTCTCTTATTGTCAAAATCTTGTGGTGAGCTGATAACAAACTTACCAGGACAACCCAGCAATGTATCTTTTAAACAGTACTCTGGCTACATTGTAACAGATGCTAAACAGGGTCGAGCTCTGTTTTATTACTTTGTTGAAGCAGACGTAGCTGATCCACTCTCATGTCCTTTGACCTTATGGCTCAATGGAGGTTCTTGTCATCATCAACTTAACTATATAGTATATATATATATATATATATATATCTTCTCTTTTATTTATATTAAAGTGGGTTATATATGTTATGTTTGACACTAGGCCCTGGTTGTTCTTCACTTGGTTTTGGAGCTTTCATGGAACATGGTCCATTCCGACCAGGAGATAATGGACTTCTTGTCAAGAACCAATATTCATGGAACTTAGGTAAGGTCTATGCAAATGAGATATACACTGGATCACTAAATTACTAGTCTAATGACATATTACATGTAAGATCTTTACTGAATTGCTTAAAAATTTGATAATTTTCTCTTGAAAATTTAATAGAATCGAATATGTTATATGTGGAGTCACCAATTGGAGTTGGATTTTCATACTCGAACACGAGCTCAAATTACGAAGTTTGGAATGATACCACAACTGGTATGCATTTTCTTTTTGGGAATATGCCTCTATTCTTAGATCTCCTTCAGTTATTTCCTTGATTTGATCAATTGCTACTATTTTGATGCATCTTTGTCAGCTGAAGATAATTTAAAATTTATTGTAAACTGGTTGGAAGAATTTCCTAAGCACAAGGACTCTGATCTGTTTCTAGCTGGAGAAAGCTATGCTGGTATAGTATGAATTCAAATGTGTTGATACAAATGCTAAATTAGCCTTTTTGACATTCATGAATCAAAAATTATATTTAATTCAATGGCATATTATAATAATTGGTCACTTAATCTAGTGCTCAAAATAAGCCTAATTTTCTTTTTGATAAATTTGACTACAACTGGAATTCGAACTCGAAAATTTTCAATTTTGAAAATATTTCAGTATAACATAACCGAAAAATAAAATTATTTTAAAAATAAACGTTAGTGTCAAATCTTTTTCCCGATTTTATTCATGGTAATCCTCCAATTGGATTCTAATATAAGAATGTTAATATTTATGGTTGTAGGCCACTACATTCCACAACTTGCAGCCTTAATAGTGGAGTACAACAAGCAATCAAATATCAGACCCATCAATCTAAAAGCCATTGCTGTAAAA